>CM069861.1:217114850-217417350 GCA_036172795.1 Pelodytes ibericus | reverse complement strand
GATAACATTGCGAGAGTGCTAGTGAGAGAGTGCTGATAACATTGCGAGAGTGCTAGTGAGAGAGTGATGATAACATTCTGAGAGTGCTAGCGAGAGAGTGCTGATAACATTGCGAGAGTGTCAGTGAGTGAGAGTGCTGATAACATTCCAAGGCGTGCTAGTGTGAGAGTGCTGATAACATTGCGAGAGTGCTAGTGAGAGAGTGCTGATAACATTGCGAGAGTGCTAGTGAGAGAGTGCTGATAACATTGCGAGAGTGCTAGTGAGAGAGTGCTGATAACATTCCAAGAGTGCTAGTGAGAGAGTGCTAATAACATTGCGAGAGTGTCAGTGAGTGAGAGTGCTGATAACATTCCAAGGCGTGCTAGTGTGAGAGTGCTGATAACATTCCGAGAGTGCTAGTGAGAGAGTGCTGATAACATTGCGAAAGTGCAAGTGAGCTAGAGTGCTGATAACATTGCGAAAGTGCGAGCGAGAGTGCTGATAACATTCCGAGAGTGTTAGTGAGAGAGTGCTGATAACATTGCAAAAGTGCAAGTGAGCGAGAGTGCTGATAACATTGCGAGAGTGTCAGTGAGTGAGAGTGCTGATAACATTCCAAAGCGTGCTATTGAGAGAGTGCTGATAACATTGCGAAACTGCCAGTGAGCGAGAGTGCTGATAACATTCCAAGAGTGCTAGTAAGAGAGTGCTGATAACATTGCGAGAGTGCCAGTGAGCGAGAGTGCTGATAACATTCCAAGAGTGCTAGTGAGAGAGGGCTGATAACATTGCGAGAGTGCCAGTGAGAGTATGCTGATAACATTCCAAGAGTGCTAGTAAGAGAGTGCTGATAACATTGCGAGAGTACCAGTGAGCGAGAGTGCTGATAACATTCCAAGATTGCTAGTGAGAGAGTGCTGATAACATTGCGAGAGTGCTAGTGAGAGAGTGCTGATAACATTGCGAAAGTGCCAGTGAGCGAGAGTGCTGATAACATTGCGAGAGTGCCAGTGAGCGAGAGTGCTGATAACATTGCGAGAGTGCCAGTGAGCGAGAGTGCTGATAACATTCCAAGAGTGCTAGTGAGAGAGTGCTGATAACATTGCGAGAGTGCTAGTGAGAGAGTGCTGATAACATTGCGAAAGTGCCAGTGAGCGAGAGTGCTGATAACATTGCGAGAGTGCCAGTGAGCGAGAGTGCTGATAACATTGCGAGAGTGCCAGTGAGAGAGTGCTGATAACATTGCGAGAGTGTCAGTGAGTGAGAGTGCTGATAACATTCCAAGGCGTGCTATTGAGAGAGTGCTGATAACATTGCGAAACTGCCAGTGAGCGAGAGTGCTGATAACATTCCAAGAGTGCTAGTAAGAGAGTGCTGATAACATTGCGAGAGTGCCAGTGAGCGAGAGTGCTGATAACATTCCAAGAGTGCTCGTGAGAGAGTGCTGATAACATTGCGAGAGTGCTAGTGAGAGAGTGCTGATAACATTGCGAAAGTGCCAGTGAGCGAGAGTGCTGATAACATTGCGAGAGTGCCAGTGAGCGAGAGTGCTGATAACATTGCGAGAGTGCCAGTGAGAGAGTGCTGATAACATTGCGAGAGTGCCTGTAAGCGGGAGTGCTAATAACATTCCAAGAGTGCTAGTGAGAGAGTGCTGATAACATTGCGAGAGTTCCAGTGAGAGAGAGTGCTGATAACATTCCAAGAGTGCCAGTGAGAGTGTGCTGATACCATTCCAAAAGTGCTAGTGAGAGAGTGTTGATAACATTGCGAGAGTGCAAGTGAGCGAGAGTGCTGATAACATTGCAAGAGTGCTAGTGAGAGAGTGCTGATAGCATTGCGAGAGTGCCAGTGAGCGAGAGTGCTGATAACATTCCAAGAGTGCTAGTGAGAGAGTGCTGATAAGATTGCGATAGTGCCAGTGAGAGTGTGCTTATAACATTGCGAGAGTGCTATTGAAATAGTGCTGATAACATTCCAAGAGTGTTAGTGAGCGAGAGTGCTGATAACATTGCCATAGTGCCAGTGAGAGTGTGCTGATAACATTCCGAGAGTGCTAGTGAGAGAGTGCTGATAACATTCCAAGAGTGTTAGTGAGCGAGAGTGCTGATAACATTGCGAAAGTGCAAGTGAGCGAGAGTGCTGATAACATTACGAGAGTGCTAGTGTGAGAGTGCTGATAACATTCCGAGAGTGCTAGTGAGAGAGTGCTGATAACATTGCGAAAGTGCAAGTGAGCGAGAGTGCTGATAACATTGCGAGAGTGTCAGTGAGTGAGAGTGCTGATAACATTCCAAGGCGTGCTATTGAGAGAGTGCTGATAACATTGCGAAACTGCCAGTGAGCGAGAGTGCTGATAACATTCCAAGAGTGCTAGTAAGAGAGTGCTGATAGCATTGCGAGAGTGCCAGTGAGCTAGAAGGCTGATAACATTCCAAGAGTGCTAGTGAGAGAGTGCTGATAACATTGTGATAGTGCCAGTGAGAGTGTGCTGATACCATTCCAAAAGTGCTAGTGAGAGAGTGCTGATAACATTGCGAGAGTGCCAGTGAGCGAGAGTGCTGATAACATTCCAAGAGTGCTAGTAAGAGAGTGATGATAACATTGCGAGAGTTCCAGTGAGCGAGAGTGCTGATAAAATTCCAAGAGTGCTAGTGAGAGTGCTGATAACATTCCAAGAGTGCTAGTGAGAGAGTGCTGATAACATTGCGATAGTGCCAGTGAGAGTGTGCTTATAACATT
Source organism: Pelodytes ibericus (assembly GCA_036172795.1). Taxonomy (NCBI): domain Eukaryota; kingdom Metazoa; phylum Chordata; class Amphibia; order Anura; family Pelodytidae; genus Pelodytes; species Pelodytes ibericus. The sequence continues at coordinate 217,414,626 of CM069861.1, read as the reverse complement.
GCGAGAGTGCTATTGAAATACAGGGAGTGCAGAATTATTAGGCAAGTTGTATTTTTGAGGATTAATTTTATTATTGAACAACAACCATGTTCTCAATGAACCCAAAAAACTCATTAATATCAAAGCTGAATATTTTTGGAAGTAGTTTTTAGTTTGTTTTTAGTTTTAGCTATTTTAGGGGGATATCTGTGTGTGCAGGTGACTATTACTGTGCATAATTATTAGGCAACTTAACAAAAAACAAATATATACCCATTTCAATTATTTATTTTTACCAGTGAAACCAATATAACATCTCAACATTCACAAATATACATTTCTGACATTCAAAAACAAAACAAAAACAAATCAGTGACCAATATAGCCACCTTTCTTTGCAAGGACACTCAAAAGCCTGCCATCCATGGATTCTGTCAGTGTTTTGATCTGTTCACCATCAACATTGCGTGCAGCAGCAACCACAGCCTCCCAGACACTGTTCAGAGAGGTGTACTGTTTTCCCTCCTTGTAAATCTCACATTTGATGATGGACCACAGGTTCTCAATGGGGTTCAGATCAGGTGAACAAGGAGGCCATGTCATTAGATTTTCTTCTTGTATACCCTTTCTTGCCAGCCACGCTGTGGAGTACTTGGACGCGTGTGATGGAGCATTGTCCTGCATGAAAATCATGTTTTTCTTGAAGGATGCAGACTTCTTCCTGTACCACTGCTTGAAGAAGGTGTCTTCCAGGAACTGGCAGTAGGACTGGGAGTTGAGCTTGACTCCATCCTCAATCCGAAAAGGCCCCACAAGCTCATCTTTGATGATACCAGCCCAAACCAGTACTCCACCTCCACCTTGCTGGTGTCTGAGTCGGACTGGAGCTCTCTGCCCTTTACCAATCCAGCCACGGGCCCATCCATCTGGCCCATCAAGACTCACTCTCATTTCATCAGTCCATAAAACCTTAGAAAAATCAGTCTTGAGATATTCCTTGGCCCAGTCTTGACATTTCAGCTTGTGTGTCTTGTTCAGTGGTGGTCGTCTTTCAGCCTTTCTTACCTTGGCCATGTCTCTGAGTATTGCACACCTTGTGCTTTTTGGCACTCCAGTGATGTTGCAGCTCTGAAATATGGCCAAACTGGTGGCAAGTGGCATCGTGGCAGCTGCACGCTTGACTTTTCTCAGTTCATGGGCAGTTATTTTGCGCCTTGGTTTTTCCACACGCTTCTTGCGACCCTGTTGACTATTTTGAATGAAACGCTTGATTGTTCGATGATCACGCTTCAGAAGCTTTGCAATTTTAAGAGTGCTGCATCCCTCTGCAAGATATCTCACTATTTTTGACTTTTCTGAGCCTGTCAAGTCCTTCTTTTGACCCATTTTGCCAAAGGAAAGGAAGTTGCCTAATAATTATGCACACCTGAAATAGGGTGTTGATGTCATTAGACCACACCCCTTCTCATTACAGAGATGCACATCACCTAATATGCTTAATTGGTAGTAGGCTTTCGAGCCTATACAGCTTGGAGTAAGACAACATGCATAAAGAGGATGATGTGGTCAAAATACTCATTTGCCTAATAATCCTGCACTCCCTGTAGTGCTGATAACATTCCAAGAGTGTTAGTGAGCGAGAGTGCTGATAACATTGCCATACTGCCAGTGAGAGTGTGCTGATAACATTGCGAGAGTGCCTGTGAGCGAGAGTTCTGATAACATTCCAAGAGTGCTAGTGAGTGAGTGCTGATAACATTCCAAGAGTGCTAGTGAGAGAGTTCTGATAACATTCCAAGAGTGCTAGTGTGTGAGTGCTGATAACATTCCAAGAGTGCTAGTGAGAGAGTGCTGATAACATTCCAAGAGTGCTAGTGAGAGAGTGCTGATAACATTGCGAGAGTGCCAATGAGCGAGAGTGCTGATAACATTCCAAGGCGTGCTATTGAGAGAGTGCTGATAACATTGCGAAACTGCCAGTGAGCGAGAGTGCTGATAACATTCCAAGAGTGCTAGTAAGAGAGTGCTGATAGCATTGCGAGAGTGCCAGTGAGCTAGAAGGCTGATAACATTCCAAGAGTGCTAGTGAGAGAGTGCTGATAACATTCCAAGAGTGCTAGTGAGAGAGTTCTGATAACATTCCAAGAGTGCTAGTGAGAGAGTGCTGATAACATTGCGAGAGTGCCAATGAGCGAGAGTGCTGATAACATTCCAAGAGTGCTAGTGAGAGAGTGCTAATAACATTCCAAGAGTGCTAGTGAGAGAGTGCTGATAACATTGCGATAGTGCCAGTGAGAGTGTGCTGATAACATTGCGAGAGTGCTAGTGAGAGAGTGCTGATAGCATTGCGAGAGTGCCAGTGAGCTAGAAGGCTGATAACATTCCAAGAGTGCTAGTGAGAGAGTGCTGATAACATTGTGATAGTGCCAGTGAGAGTGTGCTGATACCATTCCAAAAGTGCTAGTGAGAGAGTGCTGATAACATTGCGAGAGTGCCAGTGAGCGAGAGTGCTGATAACATTCCAAGAGTGCTAGTAAGAGAGTGATGATAATATTGCGAGAGTTCCAGTGAGCGAGAGTGCTGATAAAATTCCAAGAGTGCTAGTGAGAGAGTGCTGATAACATTCCAAGAGTGCTAGTGAGAGAGTGCTGATAACATTGCGATAGTGCCAGTGAGAGTGTGCTTATAACATTGCGAGAGTGCTATTGAAATAGTGCTGATAACATTCCAAGAGTGTTAGTGAGCGAGAGTGCTGATAACATTGCCATACTGCCAGTGAGAGTGTGCTGATAACATTGCGAGAGTGCCTGTGAGCGAGAGTTCTGATAACATTCCAAGAGTGCTAGTGAGTGAGTGCTGATAACATTCCAAGAGTGCTAGTGAGAGAGTTCTGATAACATTCCAAGAGTGCTAGTGTGTGAGTGCTGATAACATTCCAAGAGTGCTAGTGAGAGAGTGCTGATAACATTGCGAGAGTGCTAGTGAGAGAGTGCTGATAACATTGCGAGAGTGCAAGTGAGTGAGAGTGCTGATAACATTCCGAGAGTGCTAGTGAGAGAGTGCTGATAACATTGCGAGAGTGTCAGTGAGTGAGAGTGCTGATAACATTCCAAGGCGTGCTATTGAGAGAGTGCTGATAACATTGCGAGAGTGCTAGTGAGAGAGTGCTGATAACATTCCAAGGCGTGCTATTGAGAGAGTGCTGATAACATTGCGAAACTGCCAGTGAGCGAGAGTGCTGATAAAATTCCAAGAGTGCTAGTGAGAGAGTGCTGATAACATTGCGATAGTGCCAGTGAGAGTGTGCTAACATTGCGAGAGTGCTAGTGAGAGAGTGCTGATAACATTGCGAGAGTGCCAGTGAGAGTGTGCTGATACCATTCCAAAAGTGCTAGTGAGAGAGTGCTGATAACATTGCGAGAGTGCCAGTGAGCTAGAAGGCTGATAACATTCCAAGAGTGCTAGTGAGAGAGTGCTGATAACATTGTGATAGTGCCAGTGAGAGTGTGCTGATACCATTCCAAAAGTGCTAGTGAGAGAGTGCTGATAACATTGCGAGAATGCCAGTGAGTGAGAGTGCTGATAATATTCCAAGAGTGCTAGTGAGAGAGTGCTGATAACATTGCGATAGTGCCAGTGAGCGAGAGTGCTGATACCATTCCAAGAGTGTTAGTAAACGAGAGTGCTGATAACATTGCGAGAGTGCCAGTGAGCGAGAGTGCTGATACCATTCCAAGAGTGTTAGTAAACGAGAGTGCTGATAACATTGCGAGAGTGCCAGTGAGCGAGAGTGCTGATACCATTCCAAGAGTGTTAGTAAATGAGAGTGCTGATAACATTGCCATAGTGCCAGTGAGAGTGTGCGGATAACATTGCGAGAGTGCCAGTGAGCGAGAGTGCTGATAACATTCCAAGAGTGCTAGTGAGAGAGTGCTGATAACAATGCGAGAGTGCCAGTGAGAGAATGCTGATAAAGTTGAGAGAGTGCCTGTAAGCGAGAGTGCTAATAACATTCCAAGAGTGCTAGTGAGCGAGAGTGCTGATAACATTGCGAGAGTGCCAGTGAGAGAGAGTGCTGATAACATTCCAAGAGTGCCAGTGAGAGTGTGCTGATACCATTCCAAAAGTGCTAGTGAGAGAGTGCTGATAACATTGCGAGAGTGCCAGTGAGCGAGAGTGCTGATAACATTCCTAGAGTGCTAGTGAGAGAGTGCTGATAACATTCCTAGAGTGCTAGTGAGAGAGTGCTGATAACAGGGACAGAGTGCTAGTGAGAGAGTGCTGATAACAGGGACAGAGTGCTAGTGAGAGAGTGCTGATAACAGGGACAGAGTGCTAGTGAGAGAGTGCTGATAACAGAGACAGATTGCCAGTGAGAGAGTGCTGATCACATTACAAGACTGCTAGTGAGAGAGTGCTGATAACAGGGACAGAGTGCTAGTGAGAGAGTGCTGATAACAGGGACAGAGTGCCAGTGAGAGAGTGCTGATCACATTACAAGACTGCTAGTGAGAGAGTGCTGATAACAGGGACAGAGTGCTAGTGAGAGAGTGCTGATCACATTACAAGACTGCTAGTGAGAGAGTGCTGATAACAGGGACAGAGTGCCAGTGAGAGAGTGCTGATCACAATACAAGACTGCTAGTGAGAGAGTGCTGATAACAGGGACAGAGTGCTAGTGAGAGAGTGCTGATAACAGGGACAGATTGCTAGTGAGAGAGAGCTGATAACAGGGACAGAGTGCCAGTGAGAGAGTGCTGATCACATTACAAGACTGCTAGTGAGAGAGTGCTGATAACAGGGACAGAGTGCTAGTGAGAGAGTGCTGATAACAGGGACAGAGTGCTAGTGAGAGAGTGCTGATAACATTACAAGACTGCTAGTGAGAGAGGGCTGATAACAGGGACAGAGTGCTAGTGAGAGAGTGCTGATAACATTGACAGAGTGCTAGTGAGAGAGTGCTGATAACATTGCAAGACTGCTAGTGAGAGAGTGCTGATAACAGGGACAGAGTGCTAGTGAGAGAGTGCTGATAACAGGGACAGAGTGCCAGTGAGATATATATGCATGTGTCACATGCAGGGGCGGATCCAGAGTCTGATCTCGGGAGGGGCACATGTCCGTCTGTCTTTTCCTCTCTCCCATGTCCGTCTGTCTTTTCTTCTCTCCCATGTCCGTCTGTCTTATCCTCTCTCCCATGTCCGTCTGTCTTATCCTCTCTCTCATGTCCTTCTGTCACGCTCCTCTCCCTTCCCATGTCTGTCGCACTCCTCTCACTCCCCGTGTCCCTCTGTCTCTCTTCCTTCCATGCCCGTTTCTCTCCTCTTCCTTCCCATGTCCGTCTATGTATCCTCTTCTTTCCCATGTCCATCTGTCTCTTCTCTCATTTCCCATCTCTCTGTCTCTCCTCTCCCATCCCATGTCTGTCTGTCTCTCCTCTACCATCCCATTTATGTCTCTCTCTTCTCCCTTCCTATTTATGTCTCTCTCCTCTCCCTTCCCATGTCTGTTTGTCTCCTCTCCCCTTCCCATATCTGTCTGTCACTCCTCTTCCATCCCATGTTTGTCTGTCTCTCCTCTACCATCCCATTTATGTCTCTCTCTTCTCCCTTCCTATTTATGTCTCTCTCCTCTCCCTTCCCATGTCTGTTTGTCTCCTCTCCCCTTCCCATATCTGTCTGTCTCTCCTCTGCCATCCCATATTTGTCTGTCTCTCCTCTGCGAACCCATGTCTGTCTGTCTCTCCTCTACCATCCCATTTATGTCTCTCTCTTCTCCCTTCCCATGTATGGCTCTCTCAGCCAATTTTCCCAATAATATTCCAGTATTATTTGCCATTTAATATGCCCCAGCCAATTTGCCCAATAATATTCCAGTGTTATTTTCCATTTAATATGCCCCAGCCAATTTGCCCAATAATATTCCAGTGTTATTTGCCATTTAATATGCCCCTTCCAATTTGCCCAGTAATATGCCAGTGTTATTTGCCATTTTATATGCCCCAGCCAATTTGCCCAGTAATATGCCAGTTATTTGCCATTTAATATCCCCTGCCAATTTGCCCAGTAATATACCAGTTATTTGCCATTTTATATGACCCTGCCAATTTGCCCAGTAATATGCCAGTTATTTGCCATTTAATATCCCCAGCCAATTTGCCCAGTAATATGCCAGTTATTTGCCATTTAATATCCCCTGCCAATTTGCCCAGTAATATACCAGTTATTTGGCATTTAATATCCCCTGCCAATTTGCCCAGTAATATACCAGTTATTTGCCATTTTATATGCCCCTGCCAATTTGCCCAGTAATATGCCAGTTATTTGCCATTTTATATGCCCCTGCCAATTTGCCCAGTAATATGCCAGTTATTTGCCATTTTAAATGCCCCAGCCAATTTGCCCAGTAATATGCCAGTTATTTGCCATTTAATATCCCCTGCCAATTTGCCCAGTAATATACCAGTTATTTGCCATTTAATATCCCCAGCCAATTTGCCCAGTAATATGCCAGTTATTTGCCATTTAATATCCCCAGCCAATTTGCCCAGTAATATGCCAGTTATTTGCCATTTAATATCCCCTGCCAATTTGCCCAGTAATATGCCAGTTATTTGCCATTTAATATCCCCAGCCAATTTGCCCAGTAATATGCCAGTTATTTGCCATTAAATATCCCTAGCCAATTTGCCCAGTAATATACCAGTTATTTGCCATTTAATATCCCCAGCCAATTTGCCCAGTAATATGCCAGTTATTTGCCATTTAATATCCCCAGCCAATTTGCCCAGTAATATGCCAGTTATTTGCCATTTAATATCCCCTGCCAATTTGCCCAGTAATATACCAGTTATTTGCCATTTTAAATGCCCCAGCCAATTTGCCCAGTAATATGCCAGTTATTTGCCATTTAATATCCCCTGCCAATTTGCCCAGTAATAAACCAGTTATTTGCCATTTTATATGCCCCTGCCAATTTGCCCAGTAATATGCCAGTTATTTGCCATTTTAAATGCCCCAGCCAATTTGCCCAGTAATATGCCAGTTATTTGCCATTTAATATCCCCAGCCAATTTGCCCAGTAATATGCCAGTTATTTGCCATTTAATATCCCCTGCCAATTTGCCCAGTAATATACCAGTTATTTGCCATTTTAAATGCCCCAGCCAATTTGCCCAGTAATATGCCAGTTATTTGCCATTTAATATCCCCTGCCAATTTGCCCAGTAATAAACCAGTTATTTGCCATTTTATATGCCCCTGCCAATTTGCCCAGTAATATGCCAGTTATTTGCCATTTTAAATGCCCCAGCCAATTTGCCCAGTAATATGCCAGTTATTTGCCATTTAATATCCCCTGCCAATTTGCCCAGTAATATACCAGTTATTTGCCATTTAATATCCCCAGCCAATTTGCCCAGTAATATGCCAGTTATTTGCCATTTAATATCCCCAGCCAATTTACCCGGTAATATGCCAGTTATTTGCCATTTAATATCCCCTGCCAATTTGCCCAGTAATATGCCAGTTATTTGCCATTTAATATCCCCAGCCAATTTGCCCAGTAATATGCCAGTTATTTGCCATTAAATATCCCTAGCCAATTTGCCCAGTAATATACCAGTTATTTGCCATTTAATATCCCCAGCCAATTTGCCCAGTAATATGCCAGTTATTTGCCATTTAATATCCCTAGCCAATTTGCCCAGTAATATGCCAGTTTTTTGCCATTTAATATCCCCAGCCAATTTGCCCAGTAATATGCCAGTTATTTGCCATTTAATATCCCCTGCCAATTTGCCCAGTAATATACCAGTTATTTGCCATTTAATATCCCCAGCCAATTTGCCCAGTAATATGCCAGTTATTTGCCATTTAATATCCCCAGCCAATTTGCCCAGTAATATGCCAGTTATTTGCCATTTAATATCCCCAGCCAATTTGCCCAGTAATATGCCAGTTATTTGCCATTTAATATCCCTAGCCAATTTGCCCAGTAATATGCCAGTTATTTGCCATTTAACCCCTTAAGGACAGAGCCTTTGAAACATTTTTTTGTCCTTTCTGGACAATGCCTATTTTAACATTTCTGTGCTGTTTGTGTTTAGCAGTAATTTTCTTCTTTGTCATTTGCTGTACCCACACATATTATATATTGTTTTTATCGGGACAAGAAGGGCTTTCTATGGATGCCATCTTTTTGATCATATCTTATCATATTATTAAAAAAAATAATAAAATATGGTAAAAAAAAAAAAAATACACAAATTTCTTTGTTTTTATTTGAAACAACTTCTCCTCATCGACAATAGCGAACGAAAAAACATGCTAAATAGATTCTACTATTTCTCCTGAGTACAGGGATACCACCCATGCATAGGTTTGTTGGGTTGTTTGGGGGCTAAAATGCCAAATTTGTGAGGTGCAGTTTTTTGTTTTCCAACTTGAAATTTTTACATGCAGACAGCCTGCACCCATGTCCCATTTGGGACATATTTGAAGCCAGCTAGTGTATTTTACCCCATCAACCCATATATTTTTTAAAAGAAGACACCTTAGGCTATCTCAAATGGTGGTTTTTTTACACTTTCCATGCACTAATTCTACCACCAGCCTTTGTCAAACTTTGTGGTAGTAATTTTTTTGTGGGTTTTTTTCACAAACCTTGTACTTCAGACATGAATTCACAGATTTTGGTATGTGTCACTGCCAAATAACACCCTAATAAGTGTTCAGCAACATCTCTTGAGTACAGGGATACCACCCATGCATAGGTTTGTTGGGTTGTTTGGGGGGTAAAAGGCCAAATTTGGTAGGTGCAGTTTTTGGTTTTCCAAATTAAAATTTTGACATGCAGACCGCCTGCACCCATGTCCCATTTGGGACATATTTGAAACCGGCCAGTGTATTTTACCCCATCAACTCATATATTTTTTAAAAGAAGACACCTTAGGCTATCTCAAATGGTGGTATTTTTACACTTTCCATGCACTAATTCTACCACCAGCCTTTGTCAAACTTTGTGGTAGTAATTTTTTTGTGTTTTTTTTTCACAAACCTTGTACTTCAGACATGAATTCACAGATTTTGGTATGTGTCACTGCCAAATAACACCCCAATAAGTGTTCAGCAACATCTCTTGAGTACAGGGATACCACCCATGCATAGGTTTGTTGGGTTGTTTGGGGAGTAAAAGGCCAAATTTGGTAGGTGCAGTTTTTGGTTTTCCAAATTAAAATTTTGACATGCAGACCGCCTGCACCCATGTCCCATTTGGGACATATTTGAAACCAGCCAGTGTATTTTACCCCATCAACCCATATATTTTTTAAAAGTAGACACCCTACGCTATTTCAAATGGTGGTATTTTAACACTTTCCATGCACTAATTCTACCACCAGCCTTTGTCAAAGTTTGTGGTAGTAATTTTTGTGTGGTTTTTTTTCAAATATTGTATTTTAGACATAAATTCACAGATTTTGGTATGTGTCACTGCCAAACAATAACCCAATATGTGTTCAACAACATATCCTGAGTACAGGGATACCACCCATGCATAGGTTTGTTGGGTTGTTTGGGGGCTAAAGGGCCACATTGTGAAGGTGCGCATTTTCAACTTGGAATATTGACGTGTAGTCAGCCTGAGCCCATCTTTCATTTGGGACTTTTTTTTAAGTAGGACAGTGTATTTTACCCCAAAAAGTATATATTTTGTAAAAGTAGACACCCTAGGCTATTTTAAATGGTGTTATTTTAACACTTTCCATGCACCAATTCTACCACCAGCCTTTGTCAAAGTTTGTGGTAGTCATTTTATTGTGTATTTTTTCCCACATACATTGCACTTTAGACACAAATTCACATATTTCGGTATGTGTCACTGACAAACAATACCACAATATATGTTCAGCAACATCTCCCGAGCACAGGGATACCACCCATGCATAGCTTTGTCAGCTTTGTTAGGGGTTGAAAGGCTACATTTGAGAGGTGCGCTTTTTGATTTTCAAACTTGGAATTTGAACATGTAGAGCAAGGAAGGGGTTAATAGCTCTTATAAGAGCCTTTGTAGTACTGTACAAAAAAATTAACCCCTACAAATGCACAGACAAGAAAAAATGTTCTGCTGTGCAGTGATCAGTGGCAGGGAAGGGGTTAATACACTACACTATACAAAAGAAATGGCTTTTATAAAAGCCCTTGGGACTCACAATTTATTAACATTTTATTTAATTTATTACAATTTAAAAATTATGTTATACAGATCTGTCTCTTTCCCTCATTAAAACTCAAGTGAGGAGAGGGAGGCAGATCCATATGGGTCAGAACAATATTTATGAACCAGACGAATGGTGATGCTCATCTGAGAAATCACCAAACCACCTTTGCCACTGATCGGCTGTTACTGATCGCTATACACGCGTTCAGACAGCTTCAAAAGGAATACACGTAATCCCCTAGTGGGTATAATTAACCCCTAGTGAGTCTGACAAAAAAAATGCTGATAGCAAAAAAAAATCCTTCGGCGACTAGATTGCTCCATATGCGCTGCTTAGGCAGTGACCATATGCACTGCTTTGGCAGTGACCATATGTGATGCTTAGGAAGTGATATTCGGCAAGGAAGGGGTTAATAGCTCTTAAAAGAGCCTTTGATATACTGTAATAAATCAAAGTAAAAAAAATAACCCCTAAAAAAATGCACAGACAGCAAAAAATGTGCTGCTGTGTCAGATCACTGCGTACACAGCGATCAATTGCAGGGAAGGGGTTAAATACTGGAAACGGCTTTTATAAAAGCCTTTGGGTCTCAATTCTATTAAATATATTATAATTAAAAACTTACATTATACAGCTCTGTCTCCCTCCCTCACTAAAACTCAAGTGAGAGGGAGGCAGATCTACACGGGTCAGATCAAATATTTACACATATTGATCTAACCAGACGAATGGTGATGCTCATCTGAGCAAACGCCAACACGCCATTGTCACTTATCAGCTGTTACTGATCGATATACATGCGCTCAGACAGCTAAAAAAATTTTTTTACGTTAAACGTAGTCCCCTAGCGGGTATAATTAACACGTGACGGGTGTAATAAAAAAGTTTAAAAAAAAATTAAAAATGCTTCTGCAGCAAGATTGCTGCATTTGCGTCAGATCGCTGATTAGGCAGTGATCTACGGCAAGAAAGGGGTTAATCTCTCTTAAAAGAGGTTTTTTTATCCTGTAATGAATTACAGTAAAAAAAAATAACCTCTAAAAAATGCACAGACAGCAAAAAATGTGCTGCTGTGTATGATCACTGCGTACACAGCGATCAATGGCAGGGAAGGGGTTAAATGGCTTTTATAAAAGCCCTTGGTGTTTAAAATTTTATTAAATATTTTTTTTATTATTTTATTTTATTTTTTTTACTTGATCTGATCTGTCTCTCTCCCTTACTAAAAGTAGTAAGGTGAGGGAGGCAGATCAATACTTGTCAAAGGCAATATTTAGTAATATTGCCTTTGACAGTATGGTAAGTGCTCATCAGAGCACTTACCATACATGCCTGCACACAGATCACATAGATCTGCTGTGCCGGCATCGATTGGCTCCCCCTAGAGCATCGGAAGTGAAATACTTTCACTTCCGATGCTCTTGCCATTAGAAGGGAAGCGCTGCCTGTACAGGCAGCGTTCCCTTCTACTGAGCCGATGGGGTCGCTCAGGAGAGCGACCACCATCGGCTCTGGGGAGCAGAACGGTGTTGTTAAGTGCCTCGCTGGCGAGGCACTTTAACAACACCGGAGATGCTTAGAAAGCGAACGATCGTTCGCTTTCTAAGCACATGTGTGCAGCGGGCGCAGCCATTTTTAAATGGCTGCTACGATCACTCGTGGAGTGATCGTAGCGCGCCCCTGCACATTTGGGGGGTGTTGCACAATGCCTCTACCTGGTCGCTTTCTTTACTCCATTTAGTGCATGACGTGCCAGGCACGTCACCTGTCGGCAAGTCCTCGATTTGCCGTGACGTGCCTGGCACGTCACCTGTCGTTAAGGGGTTAATATCCCCAGCCAATTTGCCCAGTAATATGCCAGTTATTTGCCATTTAATATCCCCAGCCAATTTGCCCAGTAATATACCATTTATTTGCCATTTAATATCCCCAGCCAATTTGCCCAGTAATATGCCAGTTATTTGCCATTTAATATCCCCAGCCAATTTGCCCAGTAATATGCCAGTTATTTGCCATTTAATATCCCCTGCCAATTTGCCTAGTAATATGCCAGTTATTTGCCATTTAATATCCCCAGCCAATTTGCCCAGTAATATGCCAGTTATTTGCCATTTTATATCCCCAGCCAATTTGCCCAGTAATATACCAGTTATTTGCCATTTAATATCCCCAGCCAATTTGCCCAGTAATATGCCAGTTATTTGCCATTTAATATCCCCTGCCAATTTGCCCAGTAATATGCCAGTTATTTGCCATTTAATATCCCCTGCCAATTTGCCTAGTAATATGCCAGTTATTTGCCATTTAATATCCCCAGCCAATTTGCCCAGTAATATGCCAGTTATTTGCCATTTAATATCCCCAGCCAATTTGCCCAGTAATATGCCAGTTATTTGCCATTTAATATCCCCTGCCAATTTGCCTAGTAATATGCCAGTTATTTGCCATTTAATATCCCCAGCCAATTTGCCCAGTAATATGCCAGTTATTTGCCATTTAATATCCCCAGCCAATTTGCCCAGTAATATACCAGTTATTTGCCATTTAATATCCCCTGCCAATTTGCCCAGTAATATACCAGTTATTTGCCATTTAATATCCCTAGCCAATTTGCCCAGTAATATGCCAGTTATTTGCCATTTAATATCCCCAGCCAATTTGCCCAGTAATATGCCAGTTATTTGCCATTTAATATCCCTAGTCAATTTGCCCAGTAATATGCCAGTTATTTGCCATTTAATATCCCCTGCCAATTTGCCCAGTAATATCCCAGTTATTTGCCATTTAATATCCCCAGCCAATTTGCCCAGTAATATGCCAGTTATTTGCCATTTAATATCCCTAGCCAATTTGCCCAGTAATATGCCAGTTATTTGCCATTTAATATCCCCTGCCAATTTGCCCAGTAATATGCCAGTTATTTGCCATTTAATATCCCCAGCCAATTTGCCCAGTAATATACCAGTGTTTCCTATCATTAATAAGCCCCTGCCTCTTTCCCCAGTACATTCCCCCCATCTCCCCAGCACTTACCTTTCCCTGCTGGCTAGTGGCAGGCAGCATGGTCTTCTCCATGCTGCCTGTTCGTCTCACAGGTGGTTGTGCCGACAGGTCACGTGACCCGGCGCGCGTATGACGTCAGCGCGCAGGTCACGTGACCTGTCGGCACTTCCGTGTCGGCACAGTGCACGGGGAGCCGAACAGGCAGCACGGAGGTTTCTGATCTTACGATCTTACGATCCCTTCTCACCTCAGTCTCTGCCTGCAAGCGCGTTTTTTTTTTTTTTTTAAAGTGTCTTTTTTTTTCTCTCTTGCCCCGTTGCCCCCCCCCTGGATCCGCCACTGGTCACATGGTGAGGCCTTAGCATGTATATATGCGTGTGTCACATGGTGATGTGTGGACGTGTTTATATGCGTGTCTCACACGGTAATATTTTGGCGTGTATATATGCGTGTGTCACTCAGTGATGTCTGGACAGTGGCGTACTTACCGTTAGTGCAGGGGTCGCAGTTGCGACCAGGCCCGTCACTCCAGGGGCCCGGCCGTCCTGTGACCCCTGCAAAATAAAAGTAAAAAAAAAAGCGTGGGCAAACGGGGCATCTGCCCAGGGCCCATTCATTTTTGGGGCCCAAAGCAGCAGCCCGTGGGCTCCCAGGCAGCAGCCGGGTGATCCGCATTCAATGGATACGGACGGAAGTGACGATGAGCAGACCTCCGACGAGCAGCAACCAGGGAAGCACTGGGAAGGGGGGGGAGTGCAAATAATAACAGGTAAAAAAACTAGCAAATGGGCAATATGAGTGGCAAATGGGCAATATGAGTGGCAAATGGGCAATATGAGTGGCAAATGGGCATTATGAGTGGCAAACGGGCAGATTAACACTGGCAAATGGGCATTATGAGTGGCAAACGGGCAAAATAACACTGGCAAATGGGCAATATGAGTGGCAAATGGGCAGAATAACACTGGCAAATGAGCAATATGAGTGGCAAATGGGCAGAATAACACTGGCAAATGGGCACTATGAGTGGCAAACGGGCAAAATAACACTGGCAAATGGGCACTATGAGTGGCAAACAGGCAAAATAACACTGGCAAATGGGCACTATGAGTGGCAAACAGGCAAAATATGAGTGGCAAATGAGCAAAATATGAGTGGCAAATGGGCAAAATATGAGTAGCAAATGGGCAAAATATGAGTGGCAAATGGGCAATATAACACTGACCAATGGGCAAAATATGAGTAGCATATGGGCAAAATATGAGTGGCAAATGGGCAAAATATGAGTAGCGAATGGGCAAAATATGAGTGGCAAATGGGCAAAATATGAGTGGCAAATGGGCAATATAACACTGACCAATGGGCAAAATATGAGTGGCAAATGGGCAAAATATGAGTGGCAAATGGGCAATATAACACTGACCAATGGGCAAAATATGAGTAGCATATGGGCAAAATATGAGTGGCAAATGGGCAAAATATGAGTAGCAAATGGGCAAAATATGAGTGGCAAATGGGCAATATAACACTGACCAATGGGCAAAATATGAGTGGCAAATGGGCAAAATATGAGTGGCAAATGGGCAAAATATGAGTGGCAAATGGGCACTATGAGTGGCAAACAGGCAAAATATGAGTGGCAAATGGGCAAAATATGAGTGGCAAATGGGCAAAATATGAGTAGCAAATGGGCAAAATATGAGTGGCAAATGGGCAATATAACACTGACCAATGGGCAAAATATGAGTAGCATATGGGCAAAATATGAGTGGCAAATGGGCAAAATATGAGTGGCAAATGGGCAAAATATGAGTAGCGAATGGGCAAAATATGAGTGGCAAATGGGCAAAATATGAGTGGCAAATGGGCAATATAACACTGACCAATGGGCAAAATATGAGTGGCAAATGGGCAAAATATGAGTGTCAAATGGGCAATATAACACTGACCAATGGGCAAAATATGAGTAGCATATGGGCAAAATATGAGTGGCAAATGGGCAAAATATGAGTAGCAAATGGGCAAAATATGAGTGGCAAATGGGCAATATAACACTGACCAATGGGCAAAATATGAGTGGCAAATGGGCAAAATATGAGTGGCAAATGGGCAAAATATGAGTAGCAAATGGGCAAAATATGAGTGGCAAATGGGCAAAATATGAGTAGCAAATGGGCAAAATATGAGTGGCAAATGGGCAATATAACACTGACCAATGGGCAAAATATGAGTAGCATATGGGCAAAATATGAGTGGCAAATGGGCAAAATATGAGTAGCAAATGGGCAAAATATGAGTGGCAAATGGGCAAAATATGAGTGGCAAATGGGCAAAATATGAGTAGCGAATGGGCAAAATATGAGTAGCAAATGGGCAAAATATGAGTGGCAAATGGGCAATATAACACTGACCAATGGGCAAAATATGAGTGGCAAATGGGCAAAATATGAGTGGCAAATGGGCAATATAACACTGACCAATGGGCAAAATATGAGTAGCATATGGGCAAAATATGAGTGGCAAATGGGCAATATAACACTGACCAATGGGCAAAATATGAGTAGCATATGGGCAAAATATGAGTGGCAAATGGGCAAAATATGAGTAGCAAATGGGCAAAATATGAGTGGCAAATGGGCAAAATATGAGTGGCAAATGGGCAATATAACACTGACCAATGGGCAAAATATGAGTGGCAAATGGGCAAAATATGAGTGGCAAATGGGCAAAATATGACTGGCAAATGAAGGGTAAAATGTGACTGGCAAATGATAGACAAAGTAATACTGGCTGTGGCATATTTATAAGCAGGTTAATAGTGGCATATTAATTGGAAATCTGAATATCTGGCTGTGGCATATTAATGAGCATATTGGCTGTGGCCAAAGTGATACTGTGGCATGTTCTGTGGGGCAAAATAACATGTACTATGGGGGAAAGTGACACCATGGCATGTTCTGCATGAGCCAGTGGTGTATCTTGGTTTTGTGCTGCCCTAGGCAGACAAATTTTGGGCACATCCCCCCCCCCCCCTACCCACGACGCACACCCACGACATGACCCATAACCCACGTTGCACACCAAGGACATGCCCCATCACCCCATTTACATGCCTCTATCACCTCATTACATACACATTGCCAATATTATTTGCCCATAATATGCCCCAGCCAATTTGCCCAATATTAAGCCAGTATTATTTGCCATTTAATGTGCCCTGCCAAATTGCCCAATAATATGTTAGTGTTATTTGCCATGAATAAGCCCCAGCCAATTTGCCCAATAATATGCCAGTGTTATTTGCCATTTAATATGCCCCTGCTAATTTGCCCAATAATATGCCAGTGTTATTTGCCATTTTATATCCCACAGCCAATTTGCCCAATAATATGCCAGTGTTATTTGCCATTTAATATGCCCCTGACAATTTGCCCAACAATATGCCAGTGTTATTTGCCATTTAATATGCCCCTGACAATTTGCCCAACAATATGCCAGTGTTATTTGCCATTTAATATGCCCCTGACAATTTGCCCAACAATATGCCAGTGTTATTTGCCATTTAATATGCCCCTGACAATTTGCCCAACAATATGCCAGTGTTATTTGCCATTTAATATGCCCCTGCTAATTTGCCCAATAATATGCCAGTGTTATTTGCCATTTTATATCCCGCAGCTAATTTTCCCAATAATATGCCAGTGTTATTTGCCATTTAATATGCCCCTGACAATTTGCCCAATATTAAGCCAGTATTATTTGCCATTTAATGTGCCCTGCCAAATTGCCCAATAATATGTTAGTGTTATTTGCCATGAATAAGCCCCAGCCAATTTGCCCAATAATATGCCAGTGTTATTTGCCATTTAATATGCCCCTGCTAATTTGCCCAATAATATGCCAGTGTTATTTGCCATTTTATATCCCACAGCCAATTTGCCCAATAATATGCCAGTGTTATTTGCCATTTAATATGCCCCTGACAATTTGCCCAACAATATGCCAGTGTTATTTGCCATTTAATATGCCCCTGACAATTTGCCCAACAATATGCCAGTGTTATTTGCCATTTAATATGCCCCTGACAATTTGCCCAACAATATGCCAGTGTTATTTGCCATTTAATATGCCCCTGACAATTTGCCCAACAATATGCCAGTGTTATTTGCCATTTAATATGCCCCTGCTAATTTGCCCAATAATATGCCAGTGTTATTTGCCATTTTATATCCCGCAGCTAATTTTCCCAATAATATGCCAGTGTTATTTGCCATTTAATATGCCCCTGACAATTTGCCCAATAATATGTCAGTGTTATTTGCCATTTAATATGCCCCTAACAATTTGCCCAATAATATGCCAGTGTTATTTTCCATTTAATATGCCCCAGCCAATTTTCCCAATAATATTCCAGTGTTATTTGCCATTTAATATGCCCCTGCTAATTTGCCCAATAATATTCCAGTGTTATTTGCCATTTAATATGTCCCTGCCAATTTGCCCAATAATATGCCAGTGTTATTTGCCATTTAATGTGCCCCTGCCAATTTCCCCAAATCCCCCCATTTCCCCAGCACTTACCTTTCCCTGGTGGCTAGTGGCAGGCAGCATGGTTTCCTCCATGCTGCCTGTTCGGCTCCCAGGCGGCTGTGCACGCGTATGACGTCAGGGCGTCGGTCACGTGACTGACGGTACTTCCTTGTCACACTGCACGGGAAGCCGGACAGGCAGCATGGAGGTTTCTCTTTCTCTGCGGGCAGAGAGGATCCCGTCTCACCTCCGTCTCTGCCTGCAAACGCAGTCTTTTTTTTTTATTTAAAGAGCAGATTTATTTATTTATTTTTTCAGTGCTCGGGGGCGTTGCCGCCCCCCAAAATTTGCTGCCCTAGGCATCCGCCTACGATGCCTCGCGGTAAATACAGCACTGGTAGTATGCATTCAGCAGTTTAGTTTTTTCCTGCTTATCGACCGGATTATTTTTCTTAGGAGGCATTTCAAACAGAATATACCAGAGATAGAAACAATATAGATATATTATCTCAGAATATTACAAACGAAATCGGTTTAGGCTTTCTGAGAGGTTGCAGAAAGGGCGTTAACAATAGGACTAGAACGGTTTTACCCTTTTAGACCTTGCCCGTCTTAACAGGTATAGCCGACAGAATGTATAAGTAAATCAAATTTACAGAAGCAGGAAGATTTACCTCTGCATCTCCCAAATCATAACAGCAAAGTCTACAACACAAACAATGATGAAGAAAGGAGATAAAACAGGAGGAGAGAGCCTCTACGTCAGGGGTCCTCAAACTTTTTAAACAGGGGGCCAGTTCACTGTCCCTCAGACCGTTGGAGGGCCGGACTATAGTAAAAATAAAAACTATGAAGACATTCATATGCACACTGCATATATCTTATTTTGAACAAAACGAGAACAAATACAATATTTAAAGTAAAGTTAAATCAACAAACTTACCAGTATTTCAATGGGAATATTATGCCAGTCAGAGCCCAGGAATATTATGCCAGTCAGAGCCTAGTAATATTATGCCAGTCAGAGCCCAGGAATATTATGCCAGTCAGAGCCCAGTAATATTATGCCAGTCAGATGCCTAGGAATATTTTGCCAGTCAGATGCCCAGGAATATGATGCCAGTCAGATGCCCAGGAATATTTTGCCAGTCAGATGCCCAGGAATATGATGCCAGTCAGATGCCCAGGAATATGATTCCAGTCAGATGCCCAGGAATATGATGCCAGTCAGATGCCTAGGAATATGATGCCAGTCAGATGCCCAGGAATATGATGCCAGTCAGATGCCCAGGAATATGATGCAAGTCAGATGCCCAGGAATATGATGCCAGTCAGATGCCCATGAATATTTTGCCAGTCAGATGCCCAGGAATATGATGCCAGTCAGATGCCTAGGAATATGATGCCAGTCAGATGCCCAGGAATATGATGCCAGTCAGATGCCCAGGAATATGATGCCAGTCAGATGCCCAGGAATATGATGCCAGTCAGATGCCCAGGAATATGATGCCAGTCAGATGCCCAGGAATATGATGCCAGTCAGATGCCTAGGAATATGATGCCAGTCAGATGCCCAGGAATATGATTCCAGTCAGATGCCCAGGAATATGATGCCAGTCAGATGCCTAGGAATATGATGCCAGTCAGATGCCCAGGAATATGATGCCAGTCAGATGCCTAGGAATATGATGCCAGTCAGATGCCCAGGAATATGATGCCAGTCAGATGCCCAGGAATATGATGCCAGTCAGATGCCCAGGAATATGATGCCAGTCAGATGCCCTGGAATATGATGCCAGTCAGATGCCCAGGAATATTGTGCCAGTCAGATGCACAGGAATATTGTGCCAGTCAGATGCCCAGGAATATGATGCCAGTCAGATAACAGGAATATTATGCCAGTCAGATGCCCAGGAATATTGTGCCAGTCAGATGCCCTGGAATATGATGCCAGTCAGATGCCCAGGAATATGATGCCAGTCAGTTGCCCAGGAATATTTTGCCATTCAGATGCCCTGGAATATGATGCCAGTCAGATGCCCAGGAATAGTGTGCCAGTCAGAGCCCAGGAATAGTGCTCGTTATTCCTCCCTCCTCCCCCGCTTCCCCATCACTTACCTCCAGCTGCTGTGTCCCCGGACGTCTCGCGCGGTGTCCTCCTGTGGAGGAGGGAAACAGTTACCGGATCCGGATGTGACGTAACGTCACATCCGGTCGCGGTGATTTTTTTTTTTTTCTTCCTGCAGCCGCATCCTTTGCGGCTGCCAGAAAGAAAAAAAAAGTAAACAGTGCGGAGGGGGGGAGGGGGGGTGCCGGCAGCACCCCCCGCGGGCCACATAAATGTCCTCGGCGGGCCGCATGTGGCCCGCGGGCCGTAGTTTGAGGACCCCTGCTCTACGTCTTCAAAAAGAATAACTTGAATCGCTTTGTAGTGGATTTAGTGGGGGGCACCAACAGTTTCTGGTAGTATAGGTCTTTCTTGTTAGAGTGGCTCTGCTGAGGGGGACTCCGTCCGGAGCCCCCGTTCCTGAGGTTGGTCGCGGGTTGGTCGCGGGTCGGGCAGGCGCGTCTCGCGCCCCCCCGCCCGCCTGAGTCCTGTTGCAGGCCCCAGCGGTGGGTACCGGAGTCGGAGCCCCGGAGATCAAGAGGGACGGCGGCGCTCGTTTCCTGCGAGGCCGGTGAGTACGCCTAGAAGGCCCCGGCCTTCTCCCTCCTTGCCCCGTAGTGCTCGCTTGCAGGCCGCAAGGCCTACTACTTCTCCGGAGGTCTCCCCGCTCCCACCCCTTATCCAGGGCGGGCCGTCGCCGGCCGCGAGGTCCGCCCGTCGGGCTTCAGGCCCACGCCAGAGTGCTTCCCCGGCCTTACCTACTTCCACACCGGCCAGGACCCTCCGGTCCGGCGGTGTTGTCTCCCCTGGAGGTCAGGCGGTGGTTACCGCGCCTCCGGTAAGGCCCCCGGTGGTGGCCACGCCTCCTGGTCCCCCCAGCGGGGGGAGGAGGCCCCGTGCACCCCAGGCACGTGGCAGACGGGCGAGAGAACGGAGGGCATCCCGCTTACCTCCTATGCTGCCCGGCCCAGCTCCTCTTGCGGAGGGGTCCCTGTCGGGCTACTCAGAAGGGGAGGATGAGGTATGGACCCCCTCCCCAGTTCCCCATTCCTCGATGACAGCCCGTGCTGCCTTGGCTGAGGGTCATGGGCCCACTGGGCCCCAGTTAGGGGGGAGGGTCTCTGATGGCACTGTTTCTTATCCTCAGGTTGTGCATTATTCTCACGCTCCGGTGGGGCAACGGGTGCCCCCTCCGGTGATTCAGTCGGTAGCGGGTGCCCTTCCTACGGTCCCCGCTGCGGGTCTGGCGCCTTCCGGCCTAGCAGCGCCTGGGCTGCTACCTCCAACCGGTGAGTGTGGTCTTTTACCGGGGTCTGGCGCCTGCGTGGGAGGGTTTGATGCGGGGTTTGCAAGGGGTATTGCTGCATTTGTCTCCGCCCGGGGTTCCAGTGACTCCTTCTGTATCACAGCAGCTGGACGAGCAGCTGCGGGGGGTGTGGGAGGCCGGTGGGCTGGCTGGTACGGGCGTCATGGGTACTGGGCCTGTGTCGGTCCCCGAACAGGCCCCATTGCAGGCTTTATCTCCCCCGGTGGTGGCTACGGCAGGGGATGCGACGGTCTCTGGGGTGGAGTCTGGGGCTAGTATGCTTGAGGCTCCAGTTGCGGTTGTGGCCCCGGTGGCTAACGGGGCTTCCTATATGTGCTGGTCGGGCCCGTTGGGCCTGCACCTGAAGCAGGAGGTTAAGGAGAAAATCTGGAAAGGGGAATTCCTGGAGATATTCTCGTTGATTCCCCTAGAGGATGTTCCTCCTCCTGAGAAGGAGTTAAAAGACTCCGAAAAAGAAAAAGAGAAATACAAATACCGTAAGATCCCTAAGACCTACGGTAATTGGATTAGGGGGTTTTCTATTTTGGCCAGTGTGATGGGGGAAAAATATCCTGAGCGATGCTCGTCGCTTTTCTGCTATCAGGATCAGATTTGGACGGCGTGTAGGGTTTATGGGGGTCTGAGTTGGTGGCGATACGACGAACAGTTTCGCCAGCGCTGCCAGTTGGCCGTGCGTCCTACGCTCTCCTGGGACCAAATGGACATCGGGCTATGGCTGTCTATCATGACGCGGCCCGCATCAGCCCAGGGGGGTCTATCTTCCTTTCTCGGGGGGGCCGGCGGGATGGGAGGAACCACCCCCACCCCGTCGGCCGCGCCGAAGCGTCCCGGGTCTTGCTGGCAGTTTAATGATGGGCAGTGTAAATGGGGGTCAAACTGCAGGTTTAAGCACGAATGCTCGGGGTGCGGAGGTAATCATCCCTCCTCCCGTTGCTTTAAACGTGGGAAGACGGGCGATAAGTCAGACATGGGCTCAAAGGGGGAGGACGCCGGTGGACATCGCCGCGATGCGCCCGTGGTTAAATAGGTACCACAACCGCAGGGCTGCGGATATCCTGTTGTCGGGTTTTGAAGAGGGATTTTGGATCCCCTTTCAGGATCGACCTACGGTGATGTCTTTTCGTAACTTGCGGTCAGTGGCATCATATCCGGCAGTGGTGAGGGAAAAGTTGGCGAAGGAAATTGCTATGAGGAGAATCGCGGGTCCCTTTCGGGACCCTCCACTGCATAACTTGCGGGTGTCTCCCCTGGGGGTGGTACCCAAGAAAGAGCCTGGCAAATTCCGTCTCATACACCATTTATCGCATCCCCACGGGGGTTCGGTGAATGACGACATTGACGCGGAATTGTGCCGGGTGTCTTACGTGTCTTTTGACGCGGCGGTACGTATGGTTAGGGCCGCGGGAGTGGGGGCCCTTATGGCCAAAACGGATGTTGAGTCGGCCTTTCGGTTGCTGCCCGTGCACCCGGAATGTCATCATTTACTAGGATGTTTCTTTGAAGGGGAATTTTACGTGGATTTGAGCTTGCCCATGGGGTGCTCAATTTCCTGTTTTTATTTCGAATGCTTCAGCACGTTCTTGGAGTGGGTGGTGCGCACGGAATCGGGTTGTGACTCTGTGCTGCATTATCTCGATGATTTCCTGTGTGTTGGCCCTCCCCGATCTAATGTGTGTGCTCACCTGTTGAGATCGGTGGAAATGGTTTCGAGCTGGTTCGGGGTTCCTTTGGCTCCTAGCAAAACAGAGGGCCCAGCGACATGCCTTAGCTTCCTGGGCATCGAAATTGACTCGGTGGCCGGGGAGTGCCGTCTGCCGTCTGATAAAGTGGTGGGTCTCCGGGTGGCGGTGGCTGAGGCGCGGCGGGTGCGTAAGATACAGCTTCGCCCGTTGCAGTCCTTATTGGGTAAATTGAATTTTGCCTGTCGGATTATTCCGATGGGCCGGGTTTTCAATAGGCGTTTGGCTGGTGCCACGGCTGGGGTTGCTCATGCTCACCATTTTATCCGTTTAACGAGGCCCTTGCGGGAGGATTTGGGGGTCTGGGATTCTTTCTTGGAGAACTTCAATGGGAAAGCCCTATGGCAGGCCCCTGAGGTGTCCAACAGGGATCTCCATTTATATACCGACGCGGCAGGGTCTGTGGGTTTTGGGGCTATCCTGGGAAAGCAATGGTCCTCTGGGGTGTGGCCGTCGGAATGGCGGACATCTGGCTTGACGCGGAATTTGGCATTTCTGGAATTGTTCCCTATATTGGTGGCGTTGGAACTTTGGGGGTCGGCCCTGCGGGATCGCAGGGTCGTTTTCCACTGTGATAACATGGGTGTGGTTATGGCTATCAACAACTTGACGGCCTCCTCCCCTCCGGTGATTAGGCTATTGCGGCGCCTGGTGCTGCGGTGTCTTTGTCTTAACGTGACCTGTAGGGCTGTACATATACCCGGAGTGCAGAATGTCATAGCCGATGCCATTTCTCGTTCGCAGTGGCCGGAATTCAGGGCTGCGGCCCCTTGGGCGGACGTGGACGGATCCCCCTGCCCTCAGGACCTGTGGGACCTTGGGCAGGACGAGTAGCGGAATGGGTTCAGGGGTCGGTATGCCATGCAACTTGGGAGAGGTATGGGAAGGCCTGGGCGGAATGGGAGACTCTGGAGAGGTCCCATGGGGGTTTTCGGACCCTTGAGGATAGTATTCAGGGTCTGTTGTGGTTGTTATGGCATTGGGAGGCATCGGGGATATCCCCTGGGGCGGTTTCGGGTAAACTTGCAGGTTTGGCCTTTGGATTTAAGATTCGCAGGGCCCCGGACATTACGAAGGACTTCGTGGTGCGCCAGGCCCTTAAGGGGTGGCGCAGGGGTAGGGTGAGTAGGGACTCTCGTAGGCCTGTGTCGGGGGCTCTCCTGTTGGGGCTCTTTCATACATTGCCATCTGTTTGTTCATCTCCTGGTGAAGTGACACTGTTCAGGGTTGCCTTGGCTTTTGCCTTTTTTGGTGCTTTGCGGATTGGGGAACTGGTGAGCCCCTCAAAGACTAGGCAAGGGGGACTCTTACGGCAGGACGTGCTGCGGGAGCCAGGGTCCCTGCGGTTTTTGATACGTCGTTCTAAGACCGACAGGGAAGGGAAAGGTGCTTGGGTTGTTTTACAGGAGGTTAGGGGTTCGGTGGTATGTCCTGTGGCATGCTTGGATTCCTACCTTCTTATCCGCCCAGAGGCACCTGGCTCTCTGCTACTGCACTTGGATGGGTCCCCATTGTCTCGCTTTCAGTTTTTGCGGGTGTTTAAAAAATCTTTGGATGCTATGGGGATTTCTAGTTCCGAATTTGGGGGGCACTCCTTTCGGATAGGGGCGGCTACAGAGGCCTCCAGAGTGGGTTTTTCGGCACGGGCGGTGCAGCGCATAGGGCGTTGGGAATCGCGCCGCTTTCAATCGTATGTTCGCCCGGCTGGACTAATTGATTCTTCACCTTTCTTGCCCGTTTAGATCATGGCCCATATAAGATTTGGCTGATCGGCCACTCTTATATCTACTGGGCTCGACGGCGTGCAGCTGTCCGCCCGGGAGGGGAACGGATGGGTTTCTCTCCTCTCCAAGCGGAGGTTCGATGGCTGGGGGCAAGAGGGATGAGGTGGATCCAATTCCTGCCTGAGGTGGTTCAGTTGGCTCGGCTAGTGGGTCCCCCGGATATAATGGTTACTCACCTAGGGGGGAATGATTTGGGCACGGCTCCGGTATTGGCGTTAGGGGACGCTATCAGGCGGGATTTGGCCAGGTTGCAGGTCTTATTCCCGGATGTGGTTTTGGTTTGGTCTGAGGTCGTCCCTAGGAATTACTGGAGGTGTGCCCAAAATCAGAGGGCCCTGGAGCGTTCTCGGATTAAGTTGAATAAGAGGGTCTCCAAATTTGTGTTGGGTATAGGGGGGATTACGGTTCGTCATAGGGTGTTTGAGAGGAATGCGGCTGTTTTCTTCCGCAGTGATGGGGTTCACCTGACTGATGTAGGTCTGGATCTTTTCAATTTGGCCTTGCAGGAGGCTCTGGAACAGGCCATGGCGTTGGTGGGTGGTCACCGCTGATTTAAGGGGGGTTAAACAGCGGTGTCTGTGGCGGGGTGGTCCTTGCCAATACTCTTATGAATGGAGGATCGAGTCAAAGGATGGACAGGGTGGCCCCTCTCCTAACCTCTCAGATATTAGAAGGATGGCTAATGGTCGTGCCCACCGAGCTAATTGTCGGCTGGTGGTTAGCATCAGGTTTGAAATAATGCTGGAATTAGTATGGACGAGGGGAGAGGGGTGTCCCTTCTAGGGACTCCAGTTTAAAGGATGGTGATTTAATGTTTACAATTGGCAAGGACTATTTGGAGCTGTATGTTAATTATGTTTTGGTATGTTATTAAAGTATTTATATTTATATTTATATTTTACAGAGTTAATAAGTTATAAGAAATAGATGAATAAAGTGGAGAAGGTTTGGCATACAGTTCCTTCGGTTTTGTTAAATAAAGAAAGATGTGGCCTATTTAACTCCATACATGTCTTGTGTCATTATTGGGAGAGGGTATGGGGTTTTATAAGTAAGTAAGGAACATTCCCCTTTACATCATACAAGTTCCCCGGGAAACAGGCAAAGCCTAGGTGGGAGGGGGCATGTATGAGTGAGGGGTGTGAGTGGCACCTATGACAGTGCTGGGGGGGAGTGGCTGTGGGTTGGGGTATTTAAGGACCCCTCCATCTTGGATTCAGCAGCCATTTTAATTTCAAACGGACACAGCAGGGAAAATCTCCCGCCCACCCTCCCTATTGTTTATATTGTATATTCATGTCGTATTAACACCCTTTCTCTGTCACAGCAGGCGGGGTGGTCCTTGCCAATACTGTTATGAATGGAGGATCGAGTCAAAGGATGGACAGGGTGGCCCCTCTCCTAACCTCTCAGATATTAGAAGGATGGCTAATGGTCGTGCCCACCGAGCTAATTGTCGGCTGGTGGTTAGCATCAGGTTTGAAATAATGCTGGAATTAGTATGGACGAGGGGAGATTGGTGTCCCTTCTAGGGACTCCAGTTTAAAGGATGGTGATTTAATGTTTACAATTGGCAAGGACTATTTGGAGCTGTATGTTAATTATGTTTTGGTATGTTATTAAAGTATTTATATTTATATTTATATTTTACAGAGTTAATAAGTTATAAGAAATAGATGAATAAAGTGGAGAAGGTTTGGCATACAGTTCCTTCGGTTTTGTTAAATAAAGAAAGATGTGGCCTATTTAACTCCATACATGTCTTGTGTCATTATTGGGAGAGGGTATGGGGTTTTATAAGTAAGTAAGGAACATTCCCCTTTACATCATACAAGTTCCCCGGGAAACAGGCAAAGCCTAGGTGGGAGGGGGCATGTATGAGTGAGGGGTGTGAGTGGCACCTATGACAGTGCTGGGGGGGAGTGGCTGTGGGTTGGGGTATTTAAGGACCCCTCCATCTTGGATTCAGCAGCCATTTTAATTTCAAACGGACACAGCAGGGAAAATCTCCCGCCCACCCTCCCTATTGTTTATATTGTATATTCATGTCGTATTAACACCCTTTCTCTGTCACAGCAGGCGGGGTGGTCCTTGCCAATACTGTTATGAATGGAGGATCGAGTCAAAGGATGGACAGGGTGGCCCCTCTCCTAACCTCTCAGATATTAGAAGGATGGCTAATGGTCGTGCCCACCGAGCTAATTGTCGGCTGGTGGTTAGCATCAGGTTTGAAATAATGCTGGAATTAGTATGGACGAGGGGAGAGGGGTGTCCCTTCTAGGGACTCCAGTTTAAAGGATGGTGATTTAATGTTTACAATTGGCAAGGACTATTTGGAGCTGTATGTTAATTATGTTTTGGTATGTTATTAAAGTATTTATATTTATATTTATATTTTACAGAGTTAATAAGTTATAAGAAATAGATGAATAAAGTGGAGAAGGTTTGGCATACAGTTCCTTCGGTTTTGTTAAATAAAGAAAGCTGTGGCCTATTTAACTCCATACATGTCTTGTGTCATTATTGGGAGAGGGTATGGGGTTTTATAAGTAAGTAAGGAACATTCCCCTTTACATCATACAAAGCCCATACAGAAAGGATTGCCATTAATTATCGAACGTATATACTATAGCAATGTATTTATAAAAGGATCGATTCCTTATCAAGTTCAGCGCTCTATTTGGGACGTGTGATTAGACTCTCTTCCCCTGTCCCACCCTCAATATAATGCATACAAATATTCAACCGTGTCAAAAAGAATTGCTACGCTTTACACTTCTATGGGTAGGATATTAAACCTGATATAGATGATCTTATCAGGCCAAAAACTGAAATTCAACAGAACAGCAACTAAAGAGTAATTTAGATGGGTATCTCCATAGCTAGAGTAAAGTATTATTGCTTCGTTTCCTCCATATCAAGGAAAATATCATATGTTCTCTATATATTTAACCAAATTCGCTAGGGATTGTGAGTATTTCCTCTTTAAATGTATAAAGTCAACAAACGAGTATAGAATATAATAAAGGTCATGTTATTTTCAAATATTAAGATAGAAAAGTGGTCGTAAAAAAGAGGAAAAATTATCTTTAGGAATGTTCTGAAAAAGCAATCAGGCTCGGATATTTTGCAATAATGTTATGATACTTGCATATAGGGTCCAGAATAAGTCCTGTTTGGTACTTCAGGAGATCCTCCGGGCTCCCTCTTCTCACGCAGCAAGGTTGTTTTCTCACGCGGGGAAACAGTCACCGCTGTTTGACCAAAGGATGTTTATTAATCCGCGTGTTGGTTTCTTTTCTCAAACTCCGTGGTCAGATTTTCTGACAAAAGGGGTTTATTAATCGAAATATTACTTTCTTTTCACAGGTCACCCAGCATAGGTGTTGACCCCAGAGCTTGGGATCCAGCGTTCGGTAGGTGTTTGGTGGGTAATTGTCTGCTTTTGTAGTTATTTTTAATGAAAAAATTTAATGGATCTTTCGTCGGAAGAATAGGCCTCACACTCAAGCGCTCCTCGATGCCACGTGCAAACCTCCCACCAGAGGAAAAGATTCGCAGCACCCACCAAGAGAAAGAATCCTCAGCTTCTGGTAGGTATTATTCTCTTCTAGGGAGTTCTGCACACCACTTCAGAATGCCACGTGTAGACCTCCCATCGAAGGAAAACTCCGTAGCCGCTTCTAGCGATTCTGAAGGATACCCTATGAGTCGGAGTAAGCTTTTCTGTGTATGAGCTCTGTGGGGGGTATCACCAGTCTGGGCGCTCTTCCTCTACGTCTAAATGACGAGGAGGACAAAATAGCAGTTTCCGTTTTTCCGATTCGATGTACAACAGAGATTCAACTTAGCTGGAGAGCATTCCCAACCGAAGTATCCCCTCTTTTCAGCTGTACTCATGAGGTGGTCGTTTGCTCGAATGCTCCCCTGTGTAGCCATACACGCAACACGCCTGTCTTGTGTCCTACATCATCACACACACCGGCGTGTATATATGCGTGTGTCATAATGTGATGTTTGGGCGTGTATATATGCGTGTGTCACAAGGTGATGTTTGGGCGTGTATATATGCGTGTGTCACAATGTGATGTTTGGGCGTGTATATATGCGTGTGTCACAAGGTGATGTTTGGGCCCGTATATATGCGTGTGTCACAAGGTGATGTTTGGCCGTGTATATATGCGTGTGTCACAAGGTGATGTTTGGGCCCGTATATATGCGTGTGTCACAAGGTGATGTTTGGGCCCGTATATATGCGTGTGTCACAAGGTGATGTTTGGGCGTGTATATATGCGTGTGTCACAATGTGATGTTTGGCCGTGTATATATGCGTGTGTCACAAGGTGATGTTTGGGCGTGTATATATGCGTGTGTCACAATGTGATGTTTGGGCGTGTATATATGCGTGTGTCACAAGGTGATGTTTGGGCGTGTATATATGCGTGTGTCACAATGTGATGTTTGGGCGTGTATATATGCGTGTGTCACAAGGTGATGTTTGGGCGTGTATATATGCGTGTGTCACAAGGTGATGTTTGGGCGTGTATATATGCGTGTGTCACAATGTGATGTTTGGGCGTGTATATATGCGTGTGTCACAAGGTGATGTTTGGGCGTGTATATATGCGTGTGTCACAATGTGATGTTTGGGCGTGTATATATGCGTGTGTCACAAGGTGATGTTTGGGCCCGTATATATGCGTGTGTCATTTTATAACCTTTAATATGACTGATGATAAGTCCATAGGTGAAAAATCCAATTTCCCCGGATATATCCATGGCAGCACTACGTATGGGTATAGCTCCTCCCCTTCTCAATTGGACAGGAACACCTCCTAAATAAAAGAGACTCCCCCCTATACCCCCTCAGTCTTTTTTTCCTGTCCACTTCTCAGGGACAGTGGAGTTTGCATCTCCTAAAAATTTTCTTTTGTGACTCAGTTAATTGCAATCAGTTAATTAACCTTCTCTGGGTCTCTGGGAGTCTCTTTACTTTGAAGGCCATTTAACTGGAAGGAGCAGGCGAATAGTGAGCCAGGCGAATTCAAGTGAGCAGCTTCTAAAGTGAAAAAAGCTTCTTAAGTGTGGGAGTTAGAAGCAAAGAAGGAAAGTATATTTTGATTTTTACTGCAAGGGGAGCACTGTTTATTTTGTGTGCATTTTTGATAAAGATTGGTTGAAAAAAACCCAAAAAACTGTTTGGAGGGAAAAGGTTTGCAAGGCTGTTTGCAATCAGTTAATTAACCTTCTCTGGGAGTCTCTTTACTTTGAAGGCCATTTAACTGGAAGGAGCAGGCGAATAGTGAGCAGCTTCTAAAGTGAAAAAAGATTCTTAAGTGTGGGAGTTAGTAGCAAAGAAGGAGTTAAAAGGAAAGAAGGAGGGTAAAGTATAAATCTTTTATTTTTTTTATTTTATTCTATTTTTAATTTTGTGGTTTACACTAGAGAGCATGTTGGACAATGCCACTAAGTGCATGTCTTGCAGCATGTATGCGGTCTTGGAGCAAGTTCCCCAGGGTCCATACCGCTGCTGCAGATGTGAGCAGGTTGGATTATCTCACTCAGTGCATGTCTTGCAGCATGTATGCTGTCTTGCAGTAAGTTCCCCGGGGTCCATACCGCTGCTGCAGATGTGAGCAGGTTGGATAATCTCACTCAGTGCATGTCTTGCAGCATGTATGCTGTCTTGGAGCAAGTTCCCCGGGGTCCATACCGCTGCTGCAGATGTGAGCAGGTTGGATAATCTTACTCAGTGCATGTCTTGCAGCATGTATGCTGTCTTGGAGCAAGTTCCCCAGGGTCCATACCGCTGCTGCAGATGTGAGCAGGTTGGATAATCTCACTCAGTGCATGTCTTGCAGCATGTATGCTGTCTTGGAGCAAGTTCCCCGGGGTCCATACCGCTGCTGCAGATGTGAGCAGGTTGGATAATCTTACTCAGTGCATGTCTTGCAGCATGTATGCTGTCTTGCAGTAAGTTCCCCTGGGTCCATACCGCTGCTGCAGATGTGAGCAGGTTGGATAATCTTACTCAGTGCATGTCTTGCAGCATGTATGCTGTCTTGGAGCAAGTTCCCCGGGGTCCATACCGCTGCTGCAGATGTGAGCAGGTTGGATAATCTCACTCAGTGCATGTCTTGCACCATGTATGCTGTCTTGCAGTAAGTTCCCCTGGGTCCATACCGCTGCTGCAGATGTGAGCAGGTTGGATAATCTTACTCAGTGCATGTCTTGCAGCATGTATGCTGTCTTGGAGCAAGTTCCCCGGGGTCCATACCGCTGCTGCAGATGTGAGCAGGTTGGATAATCTTACTCAGTGCATGTCTTGCAGCATGTATGCGGTCTTGGAGTAAGTTCCCCGGGGTCCATACCGCTGCTGCAGATGTGAGCAGGTTGGATAATCTCACTCAGTGCATGTCTTGCAGCATGTATGCTGTCTTGCAGTAAGTTCCCCGGGGTCCATACCGCTGCTGCAGATGTGAGCAGGTTGGATTATCTCACTCAGTGCATGTCTTGCAGCATGTATGCTGTCTTGCAGTAAGTTCCCCGGGGTCCATACCGCTGCTGCAGATGTGAGCAGGTTGGATAATCTCACTCAGTGCATGTCTTGCAGCATGTATGCTGTCTTACAGTAAGTTCCCCGGGGTCCATACCGCTGCTGCAGATGTGAGCAGGTTAGATAATCTCACTCAGTGCATGTCTTGCAGCATGCATGCTGTCTTGCAGTAAGTTCCCCGGGGTCCATACCGCTGCTGCAGATGTGAGCAGGTTGCTGCTTTGGAAAATATAATATTAGATCTAAAGAGGCAACTGGCAACACTTAGGGACATAAGCAACATGGAGCGGAGTTTACTGCTCACGGAGCAGGCATTGGCTGGGGCCAGTGTAGAGGAGGGTGATGATGGAGGGGAAGAGGTTTCTAGGGCAGAGAGCTGGGTTAGTTGTGTAAGGGGCAGTAGGGGTCGGAGAGCTAGGGAGGCTTGTTCTGAGCTGGTTCACCCCAACATGTTTGCCAGCTTGTGTGAGGATGCTGGGGGGATTAGCTCAGAAGAGGCATTTCTGGGGCAGGCGGACTCTCCTAGCAGCCAGGTGAGTAGCCTCTCCAGCGCAGTTGGGAGCCAGGACACTAGGAAGGCTAGACAGGTTGTGGTGGTAGGGGATTCTATTATTAGGAAGGTAGATAGGGTAATCTGTCGCCAGGACCCCGAATGCCGAACTGTGTGTTGTCTCCCGGGTGCTCGGGTTCGGCATGTTGCGGAACGGGTAGGCAGATTATTGGGAGGGGCTGGGCATGATCCAGCGGTCATAGTACACATTGGTACTAATGACAAAGTAAATGGTAGGTGGGGGGTCCTTAAAAATGATTTTAGGGAACTAGGAAAGAAGCTAAAGGAAAGGACCTCCAAGGTAATATTCTCGGAAATATTACCAGTACCACGCGCTACGTCAGGGAGACAGCGGGAGCTTAGGGAGATTAATGCGTGGTTGCGAAGGTGGTGCAAGCAAGAGGGATTTGGGTTCTTGGAGCACTGGGCAGACTTTGCAGTCGGCTACAGACTCTTTGGACGGGATGGGCGGCACCTCAATGATGAGGGGGCTGCAGTATTAGGGGCGAGGATGGCTATAGGATTAGATGAGCTTTTAAACTAAGCTCTGGGGGGGAGGGTCAAGATCAAAAAGAAGCAATGGTAGCTAGGGTAGATTGGAAGGTGGGTCTAGCTATGGGAGAGGAGGAAAGCAGTGGTGGGGTTAACATAGACCAAAGGGAGGTCCATATAATTAAACCTGCACACATTAAGTGTTTGTCAACTAAACAGAAAATGGGTAGTAATCTCAAATGTCTTTTAGCAAATGCAAGAAGCTTGACAAACAAAATGGGTGAGCTGGAGATACTGGTAAGTGCTGAACAGTATGATTTAATCGGAATCACAGAAACGTGGTGGGATGAGACCCACGACTGGTCAGTTAATTTACAAGGTTACTCACTTTTTAGAAAGGACAGAGTAAATAGAAAAGGGGGAGGGATTTGTCTGTATGTAAATCCTAAATTAAATCCCAGTATTAAAGAAGGTGTACATGATGTAACTGGAACTGATGTGGAGACACTGTGGGTGGAGATTAGCTTAGACGCTAAAAAGAATCGCACATTACTTGTAGGTGTATGCTACAAGCCACCAAATATTAGCATTGATGGAGAAGATCAGCTTTTATTACAAATTGAAAAGGCTGCAAATATGAATGAAGTTCTAATCATGGGAGATTTTAATTACCCAGATATAGATTGGAAGTGTGGCACAACTAGTTCAGCTAGGGGCAGCAAGTTTCTGGACCTGCTTAAACAAATTTATGGCACAATTAGTAGACACCCCAACTAGAATGGATGCCTGTCTGGATTTGGTAATAACAAACAATGAGGAGCTTATCTCAAACATCCAAATAAGAGAACACTTGGGGAATAGTGACCATAATATGGTCTCATTTGAGATTAATGCAAAAAAGCAAATTGGTAAATACGCCACCAAAACACTTAATTTTAGAAGGGCTAACTTTGATGGACTAAGGGCATCGATTGAACATTTAGACTGGGAACGATTGTTTTCTGGACTAAACACAGAAGACAAGTGGAATGCCTTTAAGCACACATTACAAAAGTACACATCCCAATATATACCTTTGGGAAACAAATGCAAAAGACACAAATCGAAACCAATGTGGCTTACAGGTAACGTGAAACAGGAAGTACAAAACAAGAAAATGGCATTCAAACATTATAAAAACACGGGATCAGCATTATCATTTATAGAGTACAAAGAGGCCAACAAAGCCTGCAAAAAGGCAATTAAAATGGCTAAATTGGAAAATGAGAAAAGGGTTGCCAAGGAGAGTAAAACTAACCCCAAAATGTTTTATAAATATATAAATGGAAAAAAGCTAAAGAGGGAAAATGTTGGGCCCTTGTTATCCCAAATGGGAAATTTGGTAAGTGAGGACAGAGAGAAAGCAGACATTTTAAATACTTTTTTTTCTTCTGTTTATACTAAGGAAGAGCAGATGGACGAGCCCCTGCTACAGGAAGTTATGGGACATTCGCCGCAAACATGGGATTGGCTGACACAGGAAAAAGTGCTTAAGCAATTACACTCTGTTAAGATAGACAAGGCCCCAGGACCAGATGGTATACACCCAAGGGTACTTAGAGAGTTAAGCATAATTCTGGCCAGACCAATATTTATGATCTTTACGGATTCATTCAGTTCAGGTATAGTGCCAACAGACTGGCGAAAGGCGGATGTCATTCCAATATTTAAAAAGGGATCAAAATCTCTGCCAGGTAATTATAGGCCAGTGAGCTTGACATCTGTAGTGGGGAAACTATTTGAAGGATTGCTAAAGGTATACACTCAAGAATACATCTTGAACCAGAATATAATTAGTAAAAGTCAACATGGTTTTGTGAAAGACAGGTCTTGTCAAACAAACTTAATAACATTCTATGAAGAAGTCAGTAAAAATATAGATCTAGGTGTGGCAGTTGATGTGATCTATTTGGATTTTGCGAAAGCATTTGATACAGTTCCACACAAAAGGTTACTCTACAAATTGAGAGAAATAGGTTTGGGGGCAAATGTGTGTATGTGGATTGAAAATTGGCTAAAAGATAGAACACAAAGGGTTGTTGTAAATGGAAAATTCTCAAATTGGACAAGGGTATTAAGCGGAGTACCTCAGGGGTCTGTTTTGGGCCCTCTTCTTTTTAATTTGTTTATTAATGATCTGCCACATTGTGCTGAGAGCCATGTCTCCGTGTTTGCGGACGACACTAAATTAGGTAAGACAATAAAGACTAATCTTGATGTTTTTTCTTTACAGGAAGATTTGGACAGAGTGGGGGACTGGGCAGTAAAGTGGCAAATGAGGTTCAATATAGACAAATGTAAAGTTATGCATTATGGGAAAAATAATAACAAAGCAACATATACGTTAAATGGTTTTTCCCTGGGAAAAACTACTAATGAAAATGATTTAGGAATAATTATAGACAACAAACTTGGCAACAGTGCCCAATGCCAGTCAGCAGCTGCAAGGGCCAATAAGATATTGGCATGTATAAAACGAGGTATAGATTCACGGGAGGAGGATATCATCTTGCCTCTTTACAAATCAATGGTAAGACCTCACCTTGAATATGCAGTACAGTTCTGGGCACCAGTCCTTAAAAAGGATATTAAGGAACTAGAAA
Source organism: Pelodytes ibericus (assembly GCA_036172795.1). Taxonomy (NCBI): domain Eukaryota; kingdom Metazoa; phylum Chordata; class Amphibia; order Anura; family Pelodytidae; genus Pelodytes; species Pelodytes ibericus. The sequence continues at coordinate 217,379,698 of CM069861.1, read as the reverse complement.
AAGTGCAAAGGAGAGCTACAAAATTAATATGGGGTTTGGAGGATCTTAGTTATGAAGAGAGACTTAAAAAATTGAATTTATATACGTTAGAAAAAAGGCGTCTCAGAGGGGATATGATAACATTATATAAATATTTGCAGGGCCAATATAAAGAGCTCTCCAGTGACCTGTTCATTAACAGAAAGGTACAAAGAACAAGAGGTCACCCCCTCAGACTGGAAGAGCAAAGATTTCATAGACAGCAAAGGAAGGGATTCTTTACGGTTAGGACAATAAAGTTATGGAACTCACTGCCAAGAGAGGTAGTGCTAGCAAACACAATAGATGCATTTAAAAATGGTTTGGATGTTTTTTTAGGAAAGCAGAACATACAGGGCTATTAATAATAGAATAAGCATTAATAAAAGAGCTTATTGATCCAAGGAGAAATCTGATTGCCTCTTGGAGTCAAGAAGGAATTTTTTCCCCCAGGAGGCAAAATTCGAAATAGCTTCCTTAGGGGTTTTTTGCCTTCTTTTGGATCAAAAGCTGTAATGATAGGTAGAAGGGTTGAACTTGATGGACTTGTGTCTCTTTTCAACCTAAATTACTATGTTACTATGTATGTTACTTATTCGGGTCTAATTGTACCCCTGACCTATGGGGAGTTCAGCCTCTCTCCCCATGGAAGCCTCAGGACACGGCGCCTCACCAAGGGCGACCCCCTGGAGGATTCTCCCCTTAGCGACCGGGGAGCTATGCTACAGTAACCCTATAGGTAGCAGCTGGATGTGCCAGACCCAGGGAGGTGGTAATTCCCACAGAAGGGTTCACCTATTTGATGCAAAATATTTGGGCTTCTTGGCTTTCCCAATAAAGATGGCCTGCCCTACCCTCAGGATGTAAGTGGCAGAGAAATAAAAATTTACCTGACCGGGGGTGGGCTCCTGTTTCCTTGTTGTTGATCCATTCCGGTTGTGGAACGCATGGTGGAACGCACGCTGATATTTTCGGCACTTCCGGTTTTTCGGCATCTTATATTTAAAGGGTAAGCAATTCTGTCAGTATGCTGTTTGATGTATCTTTGCATAACTGGATTAAACTTCTGTCTTCTGGTTGCAGGTAAGTATCATTTCTTGTCCTTTTATTGTAATTTCCCTTTTCCCCAGTCCTTTTCAAAGCAATAATTGGTTTCTGGAAATTCAATTTTTTTTTTCTAGCTGCCCATACTATGGATTCCCCCGGTCAGGCTTCAAGAAATAGGTCGCAATCTAGAGGTTCTGAGTAAGTCACTACAAAAATTTTAATCACACAAAAAAAAAAAAAAGAGTGCATTTCAGACTTCTGACTGGAGGATTTTCAGTTCTGCCCATAGGTCCTCATACAAGAAAAAGAAGGATAAGACCCCCTTATGTGAAGCTTGTGATAACAAGGTGCTTCCGGGGAAAAGGCTCTGCTTAGCTTGTCTTAAAGCAGCGGCAGGCCAAGCTGAACCAGACCCAGATGTTCTCTCTTACATCCGTCAAGCAGTTTCAGATGGTCTTCGACAGTCTGAGAGGGCTAAGAAAAGACGTAGATCTTTTAGCCCAGAGGAATATGCTGACTTAAGCTCTGATGAATATATACCCCCGGTATTTGAGCAAGACGAGTTGTCATCTCAAGATGAGGAATATGGGGCCTCTACTGTCTTTATAGACAGTGTGAAAATAGAAGCTTTAATCAAGGCAGTTCGTAATACCTTGGAGCTTAATGATAAGAGGGAGGAGGAACCAGCTTCTAGTAAGCATTTTGCTGACCTGAGAAGGCGCAATCCTACATTCCCATTACATGAGACCATTGAGGACCTCATTAAGCAAGAATGGAAGAAGGCTGAAAAAAGAATCTCTATTCAGGGTCGTTTTTCTAAACTATACCCTTTTAAGGCTACGGACAGTAACCATTGGGACCTTGCCCCCAAAGTTGATGCAGCTATTGTCCGATTAGCTAAAAAGACCACCCTTCCTTTGGATGATGCCGGTACTTTAAGAGATCCAATGGATAAACGTATGGACTCAAATTTGTCCAAAGCCTATATAGCCTCTGGCTCTGGGCTTCGTCCTGCTGTAGCCCTGACATCTGTCTCTAGGGCCCTGAAGCAGTGGATGGATGACCTTGAAGAGGACATATCTAGTGGAGTCAGTAGATCCAGGCTGCTGGAATCCTTAAGGAAAATTAAGCTGGCTATTGATATTTCATCAGAAGCTTCCATAGATTTGGTTAAAACCATCTCCAGAAGCATGGTCCTTACTGTAGCATCAAGACGGGCTCTTTGGCTACGTAATTGGGTGGCAGATAATTCTTCAAAAAATAGCCTGTGTTCCCTCCCCTTTCAAGGTGAGATGCTCTTTGGCAAATACCTGGACGAATGTATCAAAAAGGCAGTAGAAGGACGTAAGGCCTTTCTTCCTCAAGATAGACGTCCTAAAAGATCCTTTCCGCAGGACAGACGTTCCTTTCGGGACAAGGACTTTAGACAATACAGACCTGGTAGGGAGTTTTCCAGATTCCAATCCTGGAAAAGTGGTCTCTTCTCTTCCAAAACCACCCGAGGACGTGGTGGCAATGGTAAACCTTCAAAGCAATTCTGATGGGACGCCAGTCCAGCCCTTGGGAGTGGGAGCAAAACTTCTTCACTTCTACGAGGTCTGGGCCCCAGCAATACAGGACAAGTGGGTTTTAAAGACCCTAAAATCCGGCTACTACCTGGAATTCTCGACAATCCCTTATCCCCGGTTCATGTCTACAAGCATGCCTATGGAAACAGAAAAAGCAGTGGCCATTCGGTCTTTTGTTTCTTCCCTTTCAGCAGAAGGAGTTATATGTCCTGTTCCTGCAAAAGAAAGAGGATTGGGAGTTTATTCCAGACTTTTTCTCACTCCAAAAGCATCAGGGGAGTGGAGACCAATTTTGGACCTTCACGAATTAAACGAAAATCTGTATGTGAGAAAATTCAAGATGGAATCCGTAAGTTCCATTATAAAAGTCATCTCCCCAGGCGACTGGTTAATCTCCATAGACCTTCGAGACGCTTATTTTCATGTTCCTATTGCTCCACCACACCAGAAGTTCCTGAGATTTGCGATTCACCGTCAGCATTTTCAGTTTCAAGCCCTTCCCTTTGGCCTGAGCACAGCTCCCAGGATTTTCTCAAAGATCCTGGTTGCCTTAATAGCACATATCCGTCTGGAAGGCATCTCAATATTCCATTATCTCGACGACATCCTGATTCTCTCACACAGCAGAGATATTCTCCTTCTTCATCGAGATCGAGTTCTTTTAATTCTTCGAAAATTTGGATGGTTGGTAAACCTCAAGAAGAGTCAGCTTTCCCCCTCTCAAGTTATGATATACTTAGGGGCAAGATTCGACACAATCCAGTCACAGGTCTCCCTATCCCTGGACAGGGGGCTTCGTATTCAATCAAAGATCCTTCGTCTTCTGCCTCTGAAATCCATCCCGGCCCGACAATTTATGAGCCTTCTGGGAAGTTTGTCCTCTACAATAGGCCTTACGAAATGGGCCCAGTGGCATATGAGGATTCCACAAGAAGGGTTCCTATCCCAGTTTATGAACGAGGATCTGAATCAAGCAATCTCTTTATCATCAGAGATCAAGAAGGAACTGGCATGGTGGCTGTTGAACGAGAATCTATATCAAGGGTATCCTCTCAGCAATATCCCTTGGGTTACTCTCACGACAGATGCTTGCCAATCAGGTTGGGGAGCTCATTTGGGCCTTCTTCATGTTCAGGGGCAGTGGGAAAACAAACAGTATCCTCTATCCTCGAATGTTTTTGAGTTGCAAGCAGTCTTCCAGGCTCTTCTGCACTTTCCTTGTCTGAAACAAAGTTGGGTAAGAGTAAGGATAGACAATACCTCTGCAGTTGCTTACATCAATCATCAGGGGGGTACAAAGAGCAAACGCTTAATGAAAGTGTTGACCCCACTTATGTCATGGTCAGAGAAGAATTTGAAGGGGATAAAGGCAGTTTACCTTCCAGGAAAGAACAATCAAGTGGCGGATTTCTTAAGCCGTGTAACCCTGGATCCCACAGAATGGGAGTTATCCCCTCTGGCATTCCAAAGCATAGTCCAGAAGTGGGGTCTTCCTCAGGTAGATCTGATGGCCACAGCAAAGAATCGCAAAGTGGGAAGGTTCTTCTCGCGTTACTTCGACACATTGGCGGAAGACCAGGATGCTCTCTGTTGCGAGTGGAAGTTCCATCTGGGGTATGTTTTTCCCCCAACTCCTCTGATTTTCCCCTTGCTGAAGAAGATCCTGCAGGAGCAAGCGACGATTCTCTCAGTGATTCCCTTCTGGCCCAGACGGCCTTGGTTTCCCCTGCTGCAGAAACTCTCTCAGGACATGCCTCTGAAATTCCCAGATCAGCTCAGTCTCCTACAACAAGGTCCGATCTCTCACCCATCTCCTCAGTCTCTCAATTTAAGGGCTTGGAAATTGAGAAGCAACGTCTCTCCAGCAAAGGCTTCTCTTCTTCAGTAATTTCTACTCTTCTGAATGCCAGGAAGAAATCCACTTCTTCAGCTTACTATCGTATTTGGGACATCTTCTGTAGCTGGTGTTTGGCACATAATATTTCTCCTTTGTCCCCCAGTATCTGTGACATCCTTCAATTTTTACAGGACGGATTTGAGAAGGGTTTGAGTCGCAGCTCCATAAAAGTGCATACTTCAGCTATCTCTGCTCTGTTAGATCGGAAATTGGCATTTGATCCAGATATTGCTAGATTTTTTCAAGCCATTCTCAAGCTTCGCCCTCCAGTACGGTCTTGCTCCCCTCCTTGGGATTTACCTCTGGTTTTACAGGCCTTGTCTGATTCTCCGTTTGAGCCCTTGGAGAGTGTTTCTATACTTACTCTTACGTTGAAAACCGTTCTGTTGGTTGCCTTGACCTCAGGCAGAAGAATCTCCGAGCTAAGCGCTCTCTCCTGTGAGTCTCCCTTTTTGATTCTTCAGGAAGACCGAGTGATCCTTCGTACGATTCCAGCCTTCAGACCCAAGGTGGTTTCTGCTTTCCATATGAATCAGGACATCATTTTGCCTGCCTTTTTCCCTCATCCCTCATCGGAAGAAGAAGAGAAATGGCATCGTTTGGATCTGGTGCGCTGTTTATCTACATATCTGAACCAGACTTCAGTCATAAGGAAGACATCTAGACTGTTCATTATTCCTTCTGGTTACAAGATGGGTCAAGCCGCTTCTTCGTCTCTTATTGGCCGATGGATCGTCTCAGCCATTAGTCAGGCCTACTCAGCCTCCGGAGTCCCTGTCCCTCAAGGCCTTAGAGCTCATTCTACCAGATCCTTGGCCGCTTCTTGGGCAGCTGCAGCCAACATTTCTGCGGATCGCATTTGTTCGGCAGCAACATGGTCCTCCTTCAACACATTTATCAATCAATATCAGTTGGATGTAGTGTGTTCATCTACCACAGAATTTGGTAGAAGTGTCCTCTCTGCTGCCTTATAGTTTGTGGATCAATAAACCATATTTGCATGGATTTAGGCGTTGTGGTTATTATTCTCCCTCCCTTACTCCTTTCAGCTTGGGTATAACCCATACGTAGTGCTGCCATGGATATATCCGGGGAAAACAGAAAATTTATGCCATACTTACCAATATTTTCTTTTCCCGGATATATGCCATGGCAGCACTGCAATCCCACCCTCTTCTGAAATCATGTGTTGTTTCGTGGCTTTATACTAAGACTGAGGGGGTATAGGGGGGAGTCTCTTTTATTTAGGAGGTGTTCCTGTCCAATTGAGAAGGGGAGGAGCTATACCCATACGTAGTGCTGCCATGGCATATATCCGGGAAAAGAAAATATTGGTAAGTATGGCATAAATTTTCTGTTTTTAGGCTATGCTCTGTGATGTTCAACTCAACAACTATGTGCCCAAAAGTTGAGCCAGGGACACATTTTGTTGAGGACTTATTTGATTCAGGCACAACCCAGAGCCAACCAGGAATGGGTCTGAAGAAGGTCAAGTCAAGATTCTTGCAGAAAACAGAGGACAGAAAAGGAGTAGGACAAGCAACGTCAGAACAAGCCAACAACGGGACAGGCAGACACAAACATAGTTAGGAATAGCTGTGGTCAAGAAATGGCTGGCACTCCAGTTCGTGTGATAAATAAATGTGATTTAATCATGGGCAACAACGTAACAGAAGAATGGACAGAAACACAATGCTTTTCGGGTCTACTGACCAATATGTCGGCCGCTCAAGTGCAGGGTAGGGGAACATCTGACAGATTTAATCAATAGACCTAACACACCTGTAGCTAGTCATTTCCTTTTCTGTAGTGAAGCGAATTTAAAATATTTCTCAGTGACGCTCATTGAACATGTAAGGAGAGGTCCTCGAGGAGGTAATGTGTGCCAGAGAGAATACCAGCAGGCCCAAACTCTGAATATAACTCATTAGTATTACAATCCCTTCCTCTATCATATTGGATTATCTGTTTCTTTTTTATACAAATATCTGCTGTTGATTTTAAACACTTTGACATGTTTGAAGTTTAAGATAAATTGTCACACTATATATTCACTGATTATATGTGACCAGCTTTCAATGCTTGTGTGCTTTGTATTCACATACCATAGATTATTATTATATATGCAGTGAGATGTGTGGGTGTTTGATGGGGACTATTTCATGTCATTTGGATAGGAAGGAAGAGACATAGAGATATAAGAGAGGGGGAGATACACAGTGGTGATTAACTGTATATTTTCATTTTTATGGACTTGTCCCCCATCGCATCAATACGCATTTCCTTTCTTTGGCACTGTGTTTTATATGGTCACATTATTTCATACATTGATATATTCATGTTCTATCCAAAGGAACCGCATGCACCACCTCTATCCACAGGAAGCGCATGCACCCCCTCTATCCACAGGAACCACATGCACCCCCTCTATCCACAGGAACTGCATGCACCACCTCCATCCACAGGAACCGCATGCACCCCCTCCATCCACAGGAACCGCATGCACCCCCTCCATCCACAGGAACCGCATGCACCCCCTCCATCCACAGGAACCCCATGCACCCCCTCTATCAACAGGAACCACATGCACCCCCTCTATCCACAGGAACTGCATGCACCACCTCCATCCACAGGAACCGCATGCACCCCCTGCATCCACAGGAACCGCATGCACCCCCTCCATCCACAGGAACCGCATGCACCCCCTCCATCCACAGGAACCCCATGCACCCCCTCTATCTACAGGAACCACATGCACCCCCTCTATCCACAGGAACCACATGCACCCCCTCTATCCACAGGAACCGCATGCACCACCTCCATCCACAGGAACCGCATGCACCCCCTCCATCCACAGGAACCGCATGCACCCCCTCCATCCACAGGAACCGCATGCACCCCCTCCATCCACAGGAACCCCATGCACCCCCTCTATCTACAGGAACCACATGCACCCCCTCTATCCACAGGAACTGCATGCACCACCTCCATCCACAGGAACCGCATGCACCACCTCCATCCACAGGAACCGCATGCACCCCCTCCATCCACAGGAGCTGCATGCACCACCTCCATCCACAGGAACCGCATGCACCACCTCCATCCACAGGAACCGCATGCACCCCCTCCATCCACAGGAGCCGCATGCACCACCTCCATCCACAGGAACCGCATGCACCCCCTCCATCCACAGGAGCCGCATGCACCACCTCCATCCACAGGAGCCGCATGCACCACCTCCATCCACAGGAAGCGCATGCACCCACTCCATCCACAGGAGCCGCATGCACCACCTCCATCCACAGAAACCGCATGCACCCCCTCCATCAACAGGAACCGCATGCACCGCCTCCATTCACCAGAACCGCGTGCACTCCCTCCATCCACAGGACCTGCATGCACCCCCTCCATCCACAGGAACCGCATGCACCCTCTCTATCCACAGGAAGCGCATGCACCCCCTCCATCCACAGGAGCCGCATGCACCCCCTCCAACCACAGGAAGCGCATGCACCCTCTCTATCCACAGGAAGCGCATGCACCCCCTCCATCCACAGGAGCCGCATGCACCCCCTCCATCCACAGGAACCGCATGCACCCTCTCTATCCACAGGAAGTGCATGCACCCCCTCCATCCACAGGAGCCGCATGCACCCCCTCCATCCACAGGAACCCCATGCACCCCCTACATCTACAGGAACCACATGCACACACACACACACCCATCCACAGGAACCCCATGCACCCCCTCCATCCACAGGAGCCGCATGCACCCCCTCCATCCACAGGAAGTGCATGCACCCCCTCCATCCACAGGAAGTGCATGCACACCCTCCATCCACAGGAGCCGCATGCACCCCCCCCCCCCATCCACAGGAACCACATGCACCCCCCATCCACAGGAACCCCATGCACCCCCTCTATCTACAGGAACCACATGCACCCCCCCATCCACAGGAACCACATGCACCCTCTCCATCCACAGGAACCACATGCACCCCCCCATCCACAGGAACCACATGCACCCTCTCCATCCACAGGAACCACATGCACCCCCTCCATCCACAGGACCTGCATGCACCCTCTCTATCCACAGGAAGCGTATGCACCCTCTCTATCCACAGGAAGCGCATGCACCCCGTCCATCCACAGGAACCGCATGCACCCCCTCCATCCACAGGACCTGCATGCACCCTCTCTATCCACAGGAAGCGCATGCACCCTCTCTATCCACAGGAAGCGCATGCACCCCCTCCATCCACAGGAATCGCATGCACCACCTCCATCCACAGGAAGCGCATGCACCACCTCCATCAACAGGAACCGCATGCACCCCCTCCATCTACAGGAACCGCATGCACCCCGTCAATCCACAGGAACCACATGCACCCCCTCCATTCACAAGAACCCCATTGTGACGGAACCAACTTTGCCACTATGTTCTGGAGAAGCCTGGTTGCTCGCCTGCTGCCTCTGGACTATGGCCCCATGGTAAAAGCTTGCATTTTCCCCTGCAGAAAGGCTTGTTCGTGCCTTTCTGCCTGGGTGTTCGGTAGATTGAATCTACCGAACCAACTCACAAATGAATGGACTACCTGGGGAAGGGATGTGCCATAGCACTATACGTTAATATTGTTAGTTAGTTATATTCTGTTATTGTATTGGTTTATGTGTAATGTTTAATTCTGTGAGTAGACCACTCTGAAAGTTTATAATGTGACAGTGACTCCAATAGTTTACTCCAACATCCATTGGTCTGTATTAACTGGTAAACTGATTATGTTGTGTACATTACTGTGTGTATTGTAATTAGGTCTACTCACTCTATGTTAATTCCTATTTGGTTTGCAGTCTGAATGTCTAATGTTTTCCTAGCCCCAGTAAGTTGGAGAACTATGTTTAGTTCCTTCCCCCCATTGTATACTAATGTGTGACACCACCTCCATCCACAGGAACCGTATGACCCCCTTCATTCACAGGAACTGCATGCACCCCTCCATCCACAGGAACCACATGTACCCTGTAGCGGAGCTGCAATATTAAATCCCAATATCTCCGCTGGTCAAATAAGGTAATCCAAGTAAAGCGCTGGAAAGTAAGGCAATATCCGAAATCCCCCAGTAACCGGACGAAACACAATTCTGGGAGTCAACTGATTAGTTTATTCACGGCTCCAGCATTTATGCAATTCCTCATGCAAGGGGTTTCCTTAATCCCCTTACAGGGGCTATACAGTAGTGGACTACATGGGAAACTGAACTGCTGTACGGGAGGGGCACTCCCACTAGATAATCCTGTTAAATGGATTATCCCTCCGTACGGGTTTTCCTTAATCCCCTTCCAGGGGCTATATAGTAGTGGACTACATTTTTACACCAGGTTAACACAGCTATTTCAGACAACCTTTAAATGTTCTGCAATATGACCTAAAGTGGCTAGGTTTGCCACATACCCTCTCTACCCACAGGAACCGCATGCACCCCGCCTACCCAAAGGAACCGCATGCACTACCTCTATCCAAATGAACTGCAGGCACCAGCTCCATCCACAGGAACCCCATGCACCCCGTCTATCCACAGGAACCGAATGCACATCCTCTATCTACAGGAACCTCACACCCTCCATCCAAAGCAAATGCATGCACGCCCTCCATCCACAGGAACCGCATACCCCCCCTCTATCCACAGGAACAGCTTGCACTTCCTCTTCCCACAGGAACTGCATGCACCCCAACTAACCACAGGAACCGCATGCATCCCGTCTATCCAGGCCCGCCATCAGGGGGTGACAGGCCCGGTGGGTCCAGGGGGCCTGGGTCATGCCACGTAAAAAAAAAATCTCTGTTAAAAGCCGGTCGGCGGCTGTGAGGAAAACGTTGTGCACTAAAGTTTGTTAAAAAAAAATGCGACCAGAGTAACTCCTGACATATTAATTGGCATAATCCTGACATATTAATTGGCATAACCCTGGCATATTAATTGGCATAACCCTGGCATATTAATTGGCATATTAAGGGGCAAAATCCTGGCATATTGAAGGGCTAAATCCTGGCATTTTAAATGGCTAAATCCTGGAATATTGAGGGGCAAAATCCTGGCATATTAATTGGCAAATTCCTGGCATATTGAGGGGCAAAATACTGGCATATTAATTGGCAAAAGAATAGCATACTGAGGGGCAAAATACTGGCATATTAAATGGCACATTGAAGGGCAAAATACTGGCATATTAAATGGCACATTGAGGGGCAAAATACTGGCATATTAAATGGCACATTGAGGGGCAAAATACTGGCATATTAAATGGCATATTGAGGGGCAAATTACCGGCATTTTAAATGGCATATTGAGTGGAAAAATACTGGCACATTAAATGGGAAAAGAATGGCACATTGAGGGGTAAAATCCTGGCATATTAAATGGCAAAAGAATGGCATATTGAGGGCAAAATACTGACTTATTGAGATGCAAAATATTACTGACATATTGACCAACATCTCCCAACCACCCTCCATATTACAGTAGACCGGTATAACATGCTTGTAAGGGGGGGGGGGGGTAGGGGGCCCAGAAAATGTGTTCAGTAAGGGGCCCTGAAGTTCCTGGTGGCGGCCCTGCGTCTATCCACATGAACTGCATGCACTCCCTCTATTGACAGAAACAACCAGCACACCATCCATAAGAATGGCAGCCACCCCTTCCACAGGAACAGTATGTACCCTGTAATGGACTCCTTGGTACCCCGACTGGGTAACTCCGTCAGCAGTACAAAACCAACATCCTGGGCCCTCCACAATAAAATCCACTAATGTAGACCCCAATTACCAGGCAAGACCAGAGGTTAAATCAAGAATACTTATTTACAACTATATATATATATATATACACACATGTATAAGAACTTGATGAAACAATAAAAACATATCGGATTTGCAGCCAGGAACATACAAGCAGGCACCCGATCAGGGACTCTATAACCATTCTACCGTTCTAACTGCCGCGCTGAACTGTCAGCGATGAAGATGCGGCGAAGAAGAGTCCTAGACCCCCAAAAAACACTATATTTCACAAAATGGTGGCGCCCAATCACACTTGTTTAGTAAAATATTTCATAAAATAAACTCACATAACAAAAACAAAAGACATACCTGAAATCAGCAATGCAAAATAAAATAAACCCTTTTCATTTTTTGGTGGGAGTGTCCCTTTAAATGCTGTTACTACAAAACTACAGCATGCATACATCGCCACCATGTGGTCACAGCTCATATGACTTGTTCTGGATTGAAGAAATACTTCCAAAGCCAGTCATGTCCAACTTCTTACTGTGGAGGGCAACACATGGGGGTGGGGGCCAGGCATTATTAATTTATGAGGTGATTCCACTGAACTATGGGCTTTATAGTCAGGATAGAGCACAGGATAAGCCCTCACTCATAATTAAATAAAATATATGCAATAGATTATAATAAAAATGAACTGACAAGCATTAAATTCACAGATCCTAGAATTGTATTTGTCTCATAATTATTCTACAAATATCTATAAAAAAAAACACTCCATATAGATAAAAAGTGTGTGGCTGACTAACTCACTATCCTTAGTGCCATCTCCTAAATGTGAACACTAATATATATATACACACTCATGTGCTGATCAAATACGCTGTAAGGCACTCACCCAGTTGGTAGACTCATCCAAGCTGTTCCAGTGATTTCCTTGTTTATTTTCTATGCTCACTCCTGCCTTTGCTTTGCATACCTGTACTTTGTTCCCTCCTTTCTCCGCCACATGGTGGTATCACCCACAGAGTGGCATCCCTCTCTAGCTCGGCCACATGGTGGTATCCCCCACAGAGTGGCACCCCTCTCTAGCTCGGCCACATGGTGGTATCCCCCACAGAGTGGCATCCCTCTCTAGCTCGGCCACATGGTGGTATCCCCCACAGAGTGGCACCCCTCTCTAGCTCAGCCACATGGTGGTATCCCCCACAGAGTGGCATCCCTCTCTAGCTCGGCCACATGGTGGTATCCCCCACAGAGTGGCATCCCTCTCTAGCTCGGCCACATGGTGGTCTCCCCCACAGAGTGGCATCGCTCTCTAGCTCGGCCACATGGTGGTCTCCCCCACAGAGTTGCACCCCTCTCTAGCTCAGCCACATGGTGGTATCCCCCACAGAGTGGCAACCATTCCCTTGCTTGGCCACGTACTGGTACTCCCTCAGAGTGGCACCTTCACAATCCTGCTACAGTCCGGATCCTGCCCTCTTCCAGAGTAGCCCCTACCTGTGAATACTGTGATATATGACCAGGGAATCTGTATGTGTGATAAGTTCTGTTCCCTTAAAGAAGTTATCCAGCAAAGCAGTAGTGCTGGTCGCCTCCAGAGGTTGCTCATGTAATTGTAGGGTTTGTCTGCTCTAATGCCCTGTATCCTGGTTCCCTATATATCTCAGCCCTGTCTCAGAACTCTGTTTAGCTCTCATGTTCCTGTTACTTTAGTTTCTGCTCTGATCCATTTCTGGTTTTCCTGCTCTGTTATTGTATTGCTCCATTCCAGGTTTTCTTAGTTTCCGCTTGCTTAGTTCCTCTATAACTGCATCCACACCCGTTTCCTCTGTATAGCACTGCAGGTATTTTCTATTTGTGTATTGTTATTAGTTTGCTATTTGATTTTAGCATAGGGATTTGCCTAATTGTGAGGTACCTTGACGTGGTTGGCAAGCTTCATCGTATGGCCATAATTCAGGCCAGTTCCTGTATGTTTGATTGTTTGTTTATGTTCCCTTTTCCTCTCTCCCTGAAGCACCTGATGATCACCGCTCCTCTCCCCTAACCCCATGTCTAACAATACATCAGAATGTCTGTTGCTGAGGATCAATCCAATTGGTCATCACTCTTGGATTTGGCTGAATGGTTCTATAACAGAGCCTATCAAGATGTCCCAAGTTTAGGCAGTTTTTGGCTTTGAATTTCCGTTATGGTCTCAGGGGACTGTCATGTCCGAAGGACCACCAGCGGCAAACCCCCTCATTAATCTCAAATCACATTGGGATATGATCTCCAAACAATTGAGATTAGCTAAACTCAAACAAAAAAGAGCTGCAGACAAACGTAGGAGTCAAGTACCTATATTAAAGATGGGTGGTTAGTTTGGCTTTCTACTAAACATTCCCCAGGCAACTAGGACTTTAGGTAATTCAAAATGAGAAACAAAAGCAACACCGGCTCTAGTCACAGGAACAAAAGTGCAGGAGGTGGGTGGGTCGGTGGGTGGCTGCTACACAGTGCTGATTAGGCACAACAATTAAGCATTAAGTAGAACAAAGTGTGCACTCCACTCGCCAAGTAGTGAATGAATAAAGTGCTTTAATGCTTTCAAAAAATCCAAACAAACAGGGTAAGGTACAATCCACGGATGATAGAGTGAAAAGGGGAGGCCACCTAACGCGTTTCGCGTGTCACCACGTTTAGTCATGGGCTTTCCCTTTTCACTCTATCATCCGTGGATTGTACCTTACCCTGTTTGTTTGGATTTTTTGAAAGCATTAAAGCACTTTATTCATTCACTACTTGGCGAGTGGAGTGCACACTTTGTTCTACTTAAAACTAGGACTTTAGGTCACAAGTATGTTGGTCCTTGGCTTTTAATCCAGTCACCTATTCTCTACATCTTCCAAATTCCTTATGCATTTATAATGTGTTTCATAAGCTGTAATTATCAATACATCTTCCTTCACCAGTCGTAACACAAACCAAGTATTGATTCATAGTGAGGAAGAGTATGAGGTTCAGTCTATCTTGAATTCCAGAATTTATAGAGGGGTTTTGCAGTATCTGATTTGTTGGTAGGGATATGGTCCTGAGGAGAGCTACTGGGTGTGTGCATGTGATGTTCAGGCCCCTGGGCGCATGCAACTGATGTTCAGGCTCCTGGGTGTGTGCATCTGATGTTCAGGCTCCTGGGTGTGTGCATCTGATGTTCAGGCTCCTGGGTGCGTGCATCTGATGTTCAGGCTCCTGGGCGCGTGCATGTGCTGTTCAGGCCCCTGGGCACGTGCATGTGATGTTCAGGCCCCTGGGCGTGTGCATGTGATGTTCAGGCTCCTGGGCGTGTGCCTGTGATGTTCAGGCTCCTGGGTGTGTGCATGTGATGTTCAGGCTCCTGGGTGTGTGCATGTGGTGTTCAGGCTCCTGAGCGCGTGCATGTGCTGTTCAGGCTCCTGGCTGTGTGCATCTAATATTCAGGCTTCTGGGTGTGTGCATGTGATGTTCAGGCTCCTGGGTGTGTGCATGTGATGTTCAGGCCCCTGGGCGCATGCAACTGATGTTCAGGCTCCTGGGTGTGTGCATCTGATGTTCAGGCTCCTGGGTGTGTGCATCTGATGTTCAGGCTCCTGGGTGTGTGCATCTGATGTTCAGGCTCCTGGGCGCGTGCATGTGCTGTTCAGGCCCCTGGGCGCGTGCATGTGATGTTCAGGCCCCTGGGCGTGTGCATGTGATGTTCAGGCTCCTGGGTGTGTGCATGTGATGTTCAGGCTCTTGTGTGTGTGCATGTGATGTTCAGGCTTCTGGGTGTGTGCATGTGGTGTTCAGGCTCCTGAGCGCGTGCATGTGCTGTTCAGGCTCCTGGGTGTGTGCATCTAATATTCAGGCTTCTGGGTGTGTGCATGTGATGTTCAGGCTCCTGGGTGTGTGCATCTTATGTTCAGGCTTCTGGGTGTGTGCATCTTATGTTCAGGCTTCTGGGTGTGTGCATGTGATGTTCAGGCTCCTGGGTGTGTGCATGTGATGTTCAGGCTCCTGGGCGCGTGCATCTGATGTTAAGGCTCCTGGGTGTGTGCATGTGGTGTTCAGGCTCCTGGGCGCGTGCATGTGATGTTCAGGCTCCTGGGTGTGTGCATGTGATGTTCAGGCTCTTGTGTGTGTGCATGTGATGTTCAGGCTTCTGGGTGTGTGCATGTTGTGTTCAGGCTCCTGGGCGCGTGCATGTGATGTTCAGGCTCCTGGGTGTGTGCATTTGATGTTCAGGCTCCTGGGTGTGTGCATCTGATGTTCAGGCTTCTGGGTGTGTGCATGTGATGTTCAGGCTCCTGGGTGTGTGCATGTGATGTTCAGGCTCCTGGGTGTGTGCATGTGATGTTCAGGCTCCTGGGTGTGTGCATTTGATGTTCAGGGTCCTGGGTGTGTGCATCTGATGTTCAGGCTCCTGGGTGTGTGCATGTGATGTTCAGGCTCCTGGGCGCGTGCATGTGATGTTCAGGCTCCTGGGTGTGTGCATGTGATGTTCAGGCTCCTGGGTGCGTGCATGTGATGTTCAGGCTTCTGGGTGTGTGCATGTGATGTTCAGGCTTCTGGGTGTGTGCATGTAAAGTTCAGGCTCCTGGGTGTGTGCATCTGATGTTCAGGCTCCTGGGCGCGTGCATGTGATGTTCAGGCTCCTGGGTGTGTGCATGTGATGTTCAGGCTCCTGGGTGTGTGCATGTGATGTTCAGGCTCCTGGGCGCGTGCATCTTATGTTCAGGCTTCTGGGTGTGTGCATCTTATGTTCAGGCTTCTGGGTGTGTGCATGTGATGTTCAGGCTCCTGGGTGTGTGCATGTGATGTTCAGGCTTCTGGGTGTGTGCATGTGGTGTTCAGGCTCCTGGGCGCGTGCATGTGATGTTCAGGCTCCTGGGTGTGTGCATTTGATGTTCAGGGTCCTGGGTGTGTGTATCTGATGTTCAGGCTTCTGGGTGTGTGCATGTGATGTTCAGGCTTCTGGGTGTGTGCATGTAAAGTTCAGGCTCCTGGGTGTGTGCATGTGATGTTCAGGCTCCTGGGCGCGTGCATCTTATGTTCAGGCTTCTGGGTGTGTGCATCTTATGTTCAGGCTTCTGGGTGTGTGCATGTGATGTTCAGGCTCCTGGGTGTGTGCATGTGATGTTCAGGCTTCTGGGTGTGTGCATGTGATGTTCAGGCTTCTGGGTGTGTGCATGTGGTGTTCAGGCTCCTGGGCGCGTGCATGTGATGTTCAGGCTCCTGGGTGTGTGCATTTGATGTTCAGGGTCCTGGGTGTGTGCATCTGATGTTCAGGCTTCTGGGTGTGTGCATGTAAAGTTCAGGCTCCTGGGTGTGTGCATGTAAAGTTCAGGCTCCTGGGTGTGTGCATCTGATGTTCAGGCTCCTGGGCGCGTGCATGTGATGTTCAGGCTCCTGGGTGTGTGCATGTGATGTTCAGGCTCCTGGGTGTGTGCATGTGATGTTCAGGCTCCTGGGCGCGTGCATCTTATGTTCAGGCTTCTGGGTGTGTGCATCTTATGTTCAGGCTTCTGGGTGTGTGCATGTGATGTTCAGGCTCCTGGGCGCGTGCATGTGATGTTCAGGCTCCTGGGCGCGTGCATGTGATGTTCAGGCTCCTGGGTGCGTGCATGTGATGTTCAGGCTCCTGGGTGTGTGCATGTGATGTTCAGGCCCCTGGGTGCGTGCATGTGGTGTTCAGGCTCCTGGGTGTGTGCATGTGATGTTCAGGCTCCTGGGTGTGTGCATGTGATGTTCAGGCTCCTGGGTGTGTGCATTTGATGTTCAGGCTCCTGGGTGTGTGCATCTGATGTTCAGGCTTCTGGGTGTGTGCATGTGATGTTCAGGCTTCTGGGTGTGTGCATGTGATGTTCAGGCTCCTGGGTGTGTGCATGTGATGTTCAGGCTCCTGGGTGTGTGCATGTGATGTTCAGGCTCCTGGGTGTGTGCATGTGATGTTCAGGCTCCTGGGTGTGTGCATGTGATGTTCAGGCTTCTGGGTGTGTGCATGTGATGTCCAGGCTTCTGGGTGTGTGCATGTGATGTCCAGGCTCCTGGGCGCGTGCATGTGATGTTCAGGCTCCTGGCTCTGTGCATCTGATGTTCAGGCTCCTGGGCGTGTGCATCTTATGTTCAGGCTTCTGGGTGTGTGCATGTGATGTTCAGGCTCCTGGGCGCGTGCATTTGATGTTCAGGCTCCTGGGTGTGTGCATGTGATGTTCAGGCTCCTGGGCGCGTGCATGTGATGTTCAGGCTTCTGGGTGTGTGCATCTGATGTTCAGGCTCCTGGGTGCGTGCATGTGATGTTCAGGCTCCTGGGTGCGTGCATGTGATGTTCAGGCTCCTGGGTGCGTGCATGTGATGTTCAGGCTCCTGGGTGTGTGCATCTGATGTTCAGGCTCCTGGGTGTGTGCATGTGATGTTCAGGCTCCTGGGTGTGTGCATCTGATGTTCAGGCTCCTGGGTGTGTGCATCTTATGTTCAGGCTTCTGGGTGTGTGCATGTGATGTTCAGGCTCCTGGGTGCATGCATCTGATGTTCAGGCTCCTGGGTGTGTGCATGTGATGTTCAGGCTCCTGGGTGTGTGCATTTGATGTTCAGGGTCCTGGGTGTGTGCATCTGATGTTCAGGCTTCTGGGTGTGTGCATGTGATGTTCAGGCTCCTGGGCGCGTGCATGTGATGTTCAGGCTCCTGGGTGTGTGCATGTGATGTTCAGGCTCCTGGGTGTGTGCATGTGATGTTCAGGCTCCTGGGTGCGTGCATGTGATGTTCAGGCTTCTGGGTGTGTGCATGTGATGTTCAGGCTTCTGGGTGTGTGCATGTAAAGTTCAGGCTCCTGGGTGTGTGCATCTGATGTTCAGGCTCCTGGGCGCGTGCATGTGATGTTCAGGCTCCTGGGTGTGTGCATGTGATGTTCAGGCTTCTGGGTGTGTGCATGTGATGTTCAGGCTCCTGGGCGCGTGCATCTTATGTTCAGGCTTCTGGGTGTGTGCATGTGATGTTCAGGCTTCTGGGTGTGTGCATGTGATGTTCAGGCTTCTGGGTGTGTGCATGTAAAGTTCAGGCTCCTGGGTGTGTGCATCTGATGTTCAGGCTCCTGGGCGCGTGCATGTGATGTTCAGGCTCCTGGGTGTGTGCATGTGATGTTCAGGCTCCTGGGTGTGTGCATCTGATGTTCAGGCTCCTGGGTGCGTGCATGTGATGTTCAGGCTTCTGGGTGTGTGCATGTGATGTTCAGGCTTCTGGGTGTGTGCATGTAAAGTTCAGGCTCCTGGGTGTGTGCATCTGATGTTCAGGCTCCTGGGCGCGTGCATGTGATGTTCAGGCTCCTGGGTGTGTGCATGTGATGTTCAGGCTTCTGGGTGTGTGCATGTGATGTTCAGGCTCCTGGGCGCGTGCATCTTATGTTCAGGCTTCTGGGTGTGTGCATCTTATGTTCAGGCTTCTGGGTGTGTGCATGTGATGTTCAGGCTCCTGGGTGTGTGCATGTGATGTTCAGGCTCCTGGGCGCGTGCATCTGATGTTCAGGCTCCTGGGTGTGTGCATGTGGTGTTCAGGCTCCAGGGCGCGTGCATCTGATGTTCAAGCTCCTGGGCGCGTGCATGTGATGTTCAGGCTCCTGGGTGTGTGCATGTGATGTTCAGGCTTCTGGGTGTGTGCATGTGGTGTTCAGGCTCCTGGGCGCGTGCATGTGATGTTCAGGCTCCTGGGTGTGTGCATCTGATGTTCAGGGTCCTGGGTGTGTGCATCTGATGTTCAGGCTTCTGGGTGTGTGCATCTGATGTTCAGGCTTCTGGGTGTGTGCATGTGATGTTCAGGCTTCTGGGTGTGTGCATGTGATGTTCAGGCTTCTGGGTGTGTGCATCTTATGTTCAGGCTCCTGGGTGTGTGCATGTGATGTTCAGGCTCCTGGGTGTGTGCATGTGATGTTCAGGCTCCTGGGTGCGTGCATGTGATGTTCAGGCTTCTGGGTGTGTGCATGTGATGTTCAGGCTTCTGGGTGTGTGCATGTAAAGTTCAGGCTCCTGGGTGTGTGCATCTGATGTTCAGGCTCCTGGGTGTGTGCATCTGATGTTCAGGCTCCTGGGTGTGTGCATCTGATGTTCAGGCTCCTGGGTGTGTGCATCTGATGTTCAGGCTCCTGGGTGTGTGCATCTGATGTTCAGGCTCCTGGGCGCGTGCATCTGATGTTCAGGCTCCTGGGCGCGTGCATCTGATGTTCAGGCTCCTGGGTGTGTGCATGTGATGTTCAGGCTCCTGGGTGTGTGCATGTGATGTTCAGGCTCCTGGGTGTGTGCATGTGATGTTCAGGCTCCTGGGTGTGTGCATGTGATGTTCAGGCTCCTGGGTGTGTGCATGTGATGTTCAGGCTCCTGGGTGTGTGCATGTGATGTTCAGGCTTCTGGGTGTGTGCATGTGATGTCCAGGCTTCTGGGTGTGTGCATGTGATGTCCAGGCTCCTGGGCGCGTGCATGTGATGTTCAGGCTCCTGGCTGTGTGCATCTGATGTTCAGGCTCCTGGGCGTGTGCATCTTATGTTCAGGCTTCTGGGTGTGTGCATGTGATGTTCAGGCTCCTGGGCGCGTGCATTTGATGTTCAGGCTCCTGGGTGTGTGCATGTGATGTTCAGGCTCCTGGGCGCGTGCATGTGATGTTCAGGCTTCTGGGTGTGTGCATCTGATGTTCAGGCTCCTGGGTGCGTGCATGTGATGTTCAGGCTCCTGGGTGCGTGCATGTGATGTTCAGGCTCCTGGGTGCGTGCATGTGATGTTCAGGCTCCTGGGTGTGTGCATCTGATGTTCAGGCTCCTGGGTGTGTGCATGTGATGTTCAGGCTCCTGGGTGTGTGCATCTGATGTTCAGGCTCCTGGGTGTGTGCATCTTATGTTCAGGCTTCTGGGTGTGTGCATGTGATGTTCAGGCTCCTGGGCGCGTGCATCTGATGTTCAGGCTCCTGGGTGTGTGCATGTGATGTTCAGGCTCCTGGGTGTGTGCATTTGATGTTCAGGGTCCTGGGTGTGTGCATCTGATGTTCAGGCTTCTGGGTGTGTGCATGTGATGTTCAGGCTCCTGGGCGCGTGCATGTGATGTTCAGGCTCCTGGGTGTGTGCATGTGATGTTCAGGCTCCTGGGTGTGTGCATGTGATGTTCAGGCTCCTGGGTGCGTGCATGTGATGTTCAGGCTTCTGGGTGTGTGCATGTGATGTTCAGGCTTCTGGGTGTGTGCATGTAAAGTTCAGGCTCCTGGGTGTGTGCATCTGATGTTCAGGCTCCTGGGCGCGTGCATGTGATGTTCAGGCTCCTGGGTGTGTGCATGTGATGTTCAGGCTTCTGGGTGTGTGCATGTGATGTTCAGGCTCCTGGGCGCGTGCATCTTATGTTCAGGCTCCTGGGTGTGTGCATTTGATGTTCAGGGTCCTGGGTGTGTGCATCTGATGTTCAGGCTTCTGAGTGTGTGCATCTTATGTTCAGGCTTCTGGGTGTGTGCATCTGATGTTCAGGGTCCTGGGTGTGTGCATCTGATGTTCCGGCTTCTGGGTGTGTGCATGTGATGTTCAGGCTCCTGGGTGTGTGCATGTGATGTTCGGCTCCTGGGCGCGTGCATCTGATGTTCAGGCTCCTGGGTGTGTGCATGTGATGTTCAGGCTCCTGGGCACGTGCATGTGATGTTCAGGCTCCTGGGTGTGTGCATGTGATGTTCAGGCTCCTGGGTGTGTGCATGTGATGTTCAGGCTCCTGGGTGTGTGCATGTGATGTTCAGGCTCCTGGGCGCGTGCATGTGATGTTCAGGCTCCTGGGTGTGTGCATGTGATGTTCAGGCTCCTGGGTGTGTGCATCTGATGTTCAGGCTCCTGGGTGTGTGCATGTGATGTTCAGGCTCCTGGGTGTGTGCATGTGATGTTCAGGCTCCTGGGTGCGTGCATGTGATGTTCAGGCTCCTGGGCGCGTGCATGTGATGTTCAGGCTCCTGGGCGCGTGCATGTGATGTTCAGGCTCCTGTGTGTGTGCATCTGATGTTCAGGCTCCTGGGTGTGTGCATCTGATGTTCAGGCTCCTGGGCGCATGCATCTGATGTTCAGGGTCCTGGGCGCGTGCATCTGATGTTCAGGGTCCTGGGTGTGTGCATCTGATGTTCAGGCTCCTGGGAGCGTGAATCTGATGTTCAGGCTCCTGGGTGTGTGCATGTGATGTTCAGGCTCCTGGGTGTGTGCATGTGATGTTCAGGCTCCTGGGTGTGTGCATGTGATGTTCAGGCTCCTGGGTGTGTGTATCTGATGTTCAGGCTAATGGGTGTGTGCATGAGATGTTCAGGCTCCTGGGCGCGTGTATTTGATGTTCAGGCTCCTGGGTGTGTGCATGTGATGTCCAGGCTCCTGGGTGTGTGCATGTGATGTTCTGGCTCCTGGGTGTGTGCATGTGATGTTCATGCTCCTGGGTGTGTGCATGTGATGTTCAGGCTCCTGGGCGCGTGTATCTGATGTTCAGGCTCCTGGGTGTGTGCATGAGATGTCCAGGCTCCTGGGTGTGTGCATCTGATGTCCAGGCTCCTGGGTGTGTGCATCTGATGTTCAGGCTCCTGGGTGTGTCCATGTGATGTTCAGGCTCCTGGGCGCGTGCATCTGATGTTCAGGCTCCTGGGTGTGTGCATGAGATGTCCAGGCTCCTGGGTGTGTGCATGTGATGTTCTGGCTCCTGGGTGTGTGCATGTGATGTTCATGCTCCTGGGTGTGTGCATGTGATGTTCAGGCTCCTGGGAGGGTACACTCTTTTCATCTTGAATTCTTTAATAAAATGTCATCTAGTCACCAGGTTGGCTCCCGTGGGGAGGGGGGTAGTGTAACATACCCCGTGGTTTCACCGACTAACTTTTGCCGTGGGCGGCATGAAGGCGTTATCCACTCATATCTTCCAAAGCGTGCGCATGCGCAAAATACATCATAAAGGTCCATTTTAGGGGCTACTTTATCTATTCTTTATCTGAATTGCTTGACCACATCTTGAATTATATTGTTGATGCTATAAGCAAATGGAACGAAGTGCAGAGACAATTAAGAATGGCGACCGTACAAAACCAGATGGGGTTAGATTATATTTCAGCAGAAAAAGAATGTGTATTTGCCCTTGTAGGAGACAAATGTTGCACTTTTATTAAATATAACAGTGTCAACATAGAACATCATATGGAAAAGAGTCACAGAAAAGGTGCAGACATCCTGATATTGAGAGGGATACTAGGAGGCTGGCTTGGTTCACTGGTCTGTTCTCATTACTTATCTCTAATGGCACCTGACATTACTCCATGACTACCACCTGACCATGGACCTGGCACAGCTACTGCCAGCCATGTAATGTCCTTGTTGGAGGGTGAAGATATCCATCAATATCGGGAATCCCTTGAAGAGTCATGGGAAGATTTGAATGCACCCTGGATGGTGAACTTGATCCCAGGGGTTATCTTAATTGGCCTTAATATGGTATCACTGAATTGTGAAATGCAGCAAGAATAAAAAAGTGAAATGCAAGTGCAGCTATTTTGTTTGTCCTGTGTGTTATCTCTGAGTACATGAAGGGTTAAACCATATGTCAGGATGGTTTGGCTACATTTGAATCAAATGACAGGCAGCTATTCTGGTTAAGGTGGGTTGTGATGGGCTGACATTTACAAAGGATGCTTTCAGCTTGTTCCTTTTAATTCGCTTTGAGGAGGAAAATGTAGTCAGAATATAAAATAAGCTTGTGTGCAGCACATTTAAGTTTTTCTTAGAATTTTGTATAAAAACTGTTTGCAGTTTTGGACTTTATGAGAAATGGAATTGGGACAGATTGTCAGTTAAGGGAAAACTGTGGCAAAAACAGTAATGTATAATTGAAAGATTGCAGCAAGTGAAGAATTTTTAAATAGAAATGCTTACTGAAAGAATATTAATAATGTAACTTATTGAGCACTCTTTGCTCTGTATAGCTCTAATAGAATGATTAGAATGTTAGGTTAGTTCTTCATTTACCATTTACCCAAGATTCTAAATATGTCCACCCCCTGTTAGAGCTAAACAGAGCAAAGAGCGCTCAATAGGGTTCATTATTTATATTCTTTCATTAACCCCTTAGTGACGTGACATTTTGACCTTGACTTTCCCTTGGTGACAAGGGCTGTTTTTACATATCTGGGGTGTTTGTGTTTAGCTGTAATTTTTTTCTTTCTCACATACTGTACCCACAAAGTATATGTTGTTTGTATCCTCATAAGAAGGGCTTTCATTAGATACCATTATGTTCATCATATCTTAGAATTTATTACAAAAAATCATAAAATATGATGAAAAAATAAAAAAAATACTTTTTCTAACTCTGACCTAAAAATTTACACAAATACAAGTCATTAAAAAAAGACCTTGTTTAAATAGTTTCTAAATGGTGTCCCGTGTTCAGAAATATGCATGTTTCCATGTTTTTCTGCAGTTTTTTTGTGCGTTATGGGGCAAAAACCATACTGACCTTTTGGCCCCAACCTGAACCCTACATTTAACCCCAACTCGAACTCTTATCCTAACCCTTAACATATTTTAATTTTAACCCTATCCCTTATGCTAACCCTAATTTAATTTTAACCCTAACACCTAATCTAACCATAATCCTAGATTTAAGATAATTGTCTTTTTTTTTCATTGCAATGTTGCTGACTGCCTCTAGGGGTAGTCAAGCAACATATTCAGAGAGACGGACGTGAATTTTTTTTCACTTTCGAAGCTCTGACCACAAGAGGGCACAGCCATGTGGCAGGAGCATATGATCGTTCTGTGGGTGCCCCAGAGCCCAAATTTTGGTGCTGGCATTGAGGCAATGACACGTCCATTGTCACGAAGGGGTTAAAGCATTTCTTTGCAAACTATCTACACAACTTTAGTTAATTTTTTTGCTACAGTTGCCCTCTAAGAGTCTTTGTTAGAATTCTCTGCTTATCTCAAAACAAACTTGGGAGTGGTGAGTTTAGATCTCACCAATTTAGCATTATAGTGTGCAGGGAAAATGCTGGTGAATTTGCTTAATGTTCATCTCACCTCAATTCACCTGTAAAGCACTTTTTAGTGAATAGACCCCCTTGACCTGACCATGGATCTGCCATCACTCCCTGACTAGCACCTCACCATGGATCTGCCATCACTCCCTGACTAGCACATGACCATGGACATGACATTACTCCCTCACTAGCACCTGACCATGGATCTGTCATCACTCCCTGACTAGCACATGACCATGGATCTGCCATCACTGCCTGAATAGCACATAACCATGGATCTGCCATCACTGCCTGACTAGCACCTGACCATGGAATTGCAATCACTTCCTGACTACCACCTGACCATGGAACTGGTATCACTCCCTGACTACCACCTGGGCCTGGCATCACTCCCTGACTAGCACATGACCATGGACTTGGCATCACTCGCTGACTAGCACATGACCATGGATCTGCCATTACTCCCTGACTACCACCTGACCATGGACCTGGCATCACTCTCTGACTACCACCTGGCCATGAACCTGTCATCACTCCATGACTAGCACATGACCATGGACATGTCATCACACCCTGACTAGCACCTGACCATGGACCTGGCATCACTCCCTGACTAGCACCTCACCATGGATCTGCCATTACTCCCTGACTAGCACCTCACCATGGACATGGCATCACTCCCTGACTATCACCTCACCATGGACATGGCATCACTCCCTGACTAGCACATGACCATGGAATTGCCATCACTCCCTGACTAGCACATGACCATGGACTTGGCATCACTCTCTGACTAGTACATGACCATGGATCTGGCATCACTCCCTGACTAGCACCTGCCATGGACCTGACATTACTCCCTCACTAGCACCTGACCATGGAACTGGCATCACTCCCTGACTAGCACCTCACCATGGATCTGCCATCACTCCCTGACTAGCACCTCACCATGGACATGACATCACTCCCTGACTAGCACATGACCATGGATCTGCCATCACTCCCTGACTACCACCTGACCATGGACCTGGCATCACTCCCTGACTACCACCTGACTATGGACTTGGCATCACTCCCTGACTACCACCTGTCCATGGACCTGGCATCACTCCCTGACTAGCACATGACCATGGAGATGGCATCACTCCCTGACTAGCACATGACCATGGAGATGGCATCACTCCCTTACTAGCACATGACCATGGAGATGGCATCACTCCCTGACTAGCACATGACCATGGATCTGCCATCACTTCCTGACTACCACCTGGCCATGGATCTGCCATCACTTCCTGACTAGCACCTGACCATGGACCTGGCATCACTCCCTGACTACCACCTGACCATGGAATTGGCATCACTCCCTGACTACCACCTGACCATGGACCTGCCATCACTCCCTGACTAGCACCTGAACATGGACCTGCCATCACTCCCTGACTAGCACCTGACCATGGACCTGGCATCACTCCCTGACTAGCACCTGACCATGGACCTGGCATCACTCTCTGACTACCACCTGGCCATGAACCTGGCATCACTCCATGACTAGCACATGACCATGGACATGTCATCACTCCCTGACTAGCACCTGACCATGGACCTGGCATCACTCCCTGACTACCACCTGACTATGGACTTGGCATCACTCCCTGACTACCACCTGACCATGGACCTGGCATCACTCCCTGACTAGCACCTGACCATGGACCTGGCATCACTCTCTGACTACCACCTGGCCATGAACCTGGCATCACTCCATGACTAGCACATGACCATGGACATGTCATCACTCCCTGACTAGCACCTGACCATGGACCTGGCATCACTCCCTGACTAGCACCTCACCATGGACATGGCATCACTCCCTGACTAGCACCTGACCATGGACCTGGCATCACTCCCTGACTAGCACCTCACCATGGATCTGCCATTACTCCCTGACTAGCACCTCACCATGGACATGGCATCACTCCCTAACTAGCACATGACCATGGAATTGCCATCACTCCCTACCACCTGACCATGGATCTGGCATCACTCCCTGACTACCACCTGGCCATGGACTTGGCATCACTCTCTGACTAGCACATGACCATGGACTTGGCATCACTCTCTGACTAGCACATGACCATGGATCTGGCATCACTCCCTGACTAGCACCTGCCATGGACCTGACATTACTCCCTCACTAGCACCTGACCATGGAACTGGCATCACTCCCTGACTAGCACCTCACCATGGATCTGCCATCACTCCCTGACTAGCACCTCACCATGGACATGGCATCACTCCCTGACTAGCACATGACCATGGATCTGCCATCACTCCCTGAATACCACCTGACCATGGACCTGGCATCACTCCCTGACTACCACCTGACTATGGACTTGGCATCACTCCCTGACTACCACCTGTCCATGGACCTGGCATCACTCCCTGACTAGCACATGGCCATGGAGATGGCATCACTCCCTGACTAGCACATGACCATGGATATGGCATCACTCCCTGACTAGCACATGACCATGGAGATGGCATCACTCCCTTACTAGCACATGACCATGGAGATGGCATCACTCCCTGACTAGCACATGACCATGGATCTGCCATCACTTCCTGACTACCACCTGGCCATGGATCTGCCATCACTTCCTGACTAGCACCTGACCATGGACCTGGCATCACTCCCTGACTAGCACATGACCATAGAATTGGCATCACTCCCTGACTACCACCTGACCATGGAATTGGCATCACTCCCTGACTACCACCTGACCATGGACCTGCCATCACTCCCTGACTAGCACCTGACCATGGACCTGGCATCACTCCCTGACTAGCACCTGACCATGGACCTGGCATCACTCTCTGACTACCACCTGGCCATGAACCTGGCATCACTCCATGACTAGCACATGACCATGGACATGTCATCACTCCCTGACTAGCACCTGACCATGGACCTGGCATCACTCCCTGACTACCACCTGACTATGGACTTGGCATCACTCCCTGACTACCACCTGACCATGGACCTGGCATCACTCCCTGACTAGCACCTGACCATGGACCTGGCATCACTCTCTGACTACCACCTGGCCATGAACCTGGCATCACTCCATGACTAGCACCTGACCATGGACCTGGCATCACTCCCTGACTAGCACCTCACCATGGACATGGCATCACTCCCTGACTAGCACCTGACCATGGACCTGGCATCACTCCCTGACTAGCACCTCACCATGGATCTGCCATCACTCCCTGACTATCACCTCACCATGGACATGGCATCACTCCCTGACTAGCACATGACCATGGAATTGCCATCACTCCCTACCACCTGACCATGGATCTGGCATCACTCCCTGACTACCACCTGGCCATGGACTTGGCATCACTCTCTGACTAGCACATGACCATGGACTTGGCATCACTCTCTGACTAGCACATGACCATGGATCTGGCATCACTCCCTGACTAGCACATGACCATGGACATGGCATCACTCCCTGACTAGCACATGACCATGGACATGGCATCACTCCCTGACTAGCACATGACCATGGATCTGCCATCACTGCCTGACTAGCACATGACCATGGATCTGCCATCACTTCCTGACTACCACCTGGCTATGGATCTGCCATCACTTCCTGACTAGCACCTGACCATGGACCTGGCACATGACCATGGCCCTGGCATCACTCCCTGACTAGCACATGACCATAGAATTGGCATCACTCCCTGACTACCACCTGACCATGGAATTGGCATCACTCCCTGACTACCACCTGACCATGGACCTGCCATCACTCCCTGACTAGCACCTGACCATGGACCTGACATCACTCCCTGACTAGCACCTGACCATGGACCTGGCATCACTCCCTGAGTAGCACCTGACCATGGACCTGGCATCACTCCCTGACTAGCACATGACAATGGATCTGCCATCACTCCCTGACTAGCACCTGGCCATGGACCTGCCATCACTCCCTGACTTGCACCTGACCATGGACCTGCCATCACTCCCTGACTAGCACCTGGCCATGGACCTGGCATCACTACCTGACTTGCACCTGACCATGGACCTGCCATCACTCTCTGACTACGACCTGGCATCACTCCCTGACTTGCACCTGACCATGGACCTGCCATCACTCTCTGACTAGCACCTGACCATGGACCTGGCATCACTCCCTGACTAGCACCTGACCATGGACCTGGCAACACTCCCTGAGTAGCACCTGACCATGGACCTGGCAACACTCCCTGAGTAGCACCTGACCATGGACCTGGCATTACTCCCTGACTAGACCCTGACCATGGACCTGGCATTACTCCCTGACCATGGACCTGGCATCACTCCCTGACTAGACCCTGACCATGGACCTGGCATCACTCGACAACTAGCACCTGACCATGGACCTGGCATTACTCCCTGACTAGACCCTGACCATGGACCTGGCATTACTCCCTGACTAGACCCTGACCATGGACCTGGCATTACTCCCTGACTAGACCCTGACCATGGACCTGGCATAACTCCCTGACTAGACCCTGACCATGGACCTGGCATTACTCCCTGACCATGGACCTGGCATCACTCCCTGACTACAACCTGACCATGGACCTGGCATCACTCGACAACTAGCACCTGACCATGGACCTGGCATTACTCCCTGACTAGACCCTGACCATGGACCTGGCATTACTCCCTGACTAGACCCTAACCATGGACCTGGCATTACTCCCTGACCATGGACCTGGCATCACTCCCTGACTACAACCTGACCATGGACCTGGCATCACTCGACAACTAGCACCTGACCATGGACCTGGCACCACTCGACAACTAGCACCTGACCATGGACCTGGCACCACTCGACAACTAGCACCTGACCATGGACCTGCTATCACTCCCTGACTAGCATCTGACCACAGACCTGCTTGGAGTCCCAGATACATCACCTAGCTAGGAAGCTGGACAGTATTTTTACAGCTGTGGGAACTAGTTTTTCCATTCTCATATTGGACTGTGATCATCTAATTCTGCTCTTATTCTGGTCAGTCTATGGTCTCTCTTTAATGGGGTATTAAAGGAAAGGTTTATTGGCTGGACTCACACCCTGGAAGGATGGATTGTGGCCAGTTCACAAGATGCAGTTCACAGAGACATAAAAGAAAGTGGCCTATTGCTTCTAACATTCACACAGTCTTTATAAAAAAAACTATATAAAGAAATACTGAGGTATGAAACTACAATCATTGGACACTATACTGCTCCTTCGACTGGGATAAACAGACTAAGGAAAGGTTATTTGGCTGCCAGGATCTCAAAAAGGCAATGGAAGAAACAGCTGGGATTTTCTGGGACATGAATTAAGGCAGAATCAATGCAGTTTGGGAGCCAGGTAACACCTCATCCTACAAGAGGGTTTGGTGGTATTTACAGTGAAAGCACGAAGGCGAGATTAGGGGAGTCATTTATAAAAATAAAAAAATAAATTCTAGTGCTAAATTTCTAAAACTGGAACATTCCATTTGTTTTTCCATGGTAATTACTAAACACGGAGCAATCAGCAGGAACATTCCATTGGTTTTTCCATGGTGATTACTAAACACGGAGCAATCAGCAGGAACATTCCATTGGTTTCCATGGTGATTCCTACACACGGAGCAATCAGCAGGAACATTCCATTGGTTTCCATGGTGATTCCTACACACGGAGCAATCAGCAAGAACATTCCATTTGTTTTTCCATGGTGATTACTAAACACGGAGCAATCAGCAGGAACATTCCATTGGTTTCCATGGTGATTCCTACACACTGAGCAATCAGCAGGAACATTCCATTGGTTTCCATGGTGATTCCTACACACGAGCAATCAGCAGGAACATTCCATTGGTTTCCATGGTGATTCCTACACACGGAGCAATCGGCAGGAACATTCATTTGGTTTTCCCATTTTTTTAGAACTGTATAAATAATGTCACCATGAAACTAGTACAGAACCTGCTGCCAATTAATTTTCACACAAGGAAATTAACAAAGTTTGTAAGGCATGGGAAGTGTCAGGCTAAACAATCTTGCAGTCAACCGGGTGGACAATCCATATAATAATCCACATTTATGAGCCCCTAGTTATGGAAGTTTCTGAGGTGCTACATTGCCTTACACACTCCAGAATGGACCAAAGCCGAATGCTCCACCAGGAGCTGCACATCCTGATACTGAACCGATAACCCAGCACCACATGAGACCCAGAACGGGAATATTTCTTCTTAGTTTTAAAAAAATTCAGTCTATTTATTTTTCTGTCTTTTTTTCTCCAAAAGTATCAAAACTAAACCAGCTAGTGCTTAATACTACCAGCACGTAGATAAAATAAAACATTGTGATTAAAAGTTATTGGGTCCCGTCAGTGACGGCTTTTTTTGGCTATCTGCTCTGACGAACCTTGAAGTTTGTGGCCTCTTCGGGCTCTTCCCCAGCGGCGAGGGTTGCCTCTTCTTGCCTGTGCTTGCAGAGGGATGACACTTTCAGTGGTGATTGTTGAAGATGTCTCACTAAGACTGTCACTGGGGGGTGAGGGAGAATCCCTGGAAGATTGGAGACAGTGTAAAACTTGCTGCATCCCAGTCATGCACTGCTGGTTGTGCTGCTGCTGCTGCTGTGCCATGAGTAACAAGTTGGAGGACAACCTTTCGAATATAGCGTTCTGCTGCTGCATAGTCTGGGAGAGGGCATCTATGCTTTGGTTGAACGATTTCTGAAAGGCCTTGACGTTTCTATTTAAAACTTTAACGTTGTTATTCAGGATGTCTAGTTTCTTGGCCATCGTCCTGCGGAAATGGCTCTGCTCTGCATAGATCAAGGTCGTATGGTCCCGTAATGTTTGGCGCCGAGGGACTGGCTCTTGGGTGGAACTCAGCAGAGAAGCCTCCGGCCTGGTTTCTCTTGATGTCTCCTCGTGAAATATCGACTGGTCATCTTCATTTTCAGGAAGGTTTTCTTCAGTGTACTCCTGGTCATTAGTGTCATCGTGAGTGACTGCTTGGAACTCGTCGCCTTCTGTGGCATCATCATCATCAGCGAGTTCCTGGCTGTCGTGAAGATCAAGCATGTAATGGTCCGACGACCCTCCTGCAAGAAATATTTGGGAAGAATTTATGGAAACTAGAAATGGTGCTGTCAATTTCCTTGCCCCACCATGACTGAAGATATACCCAAACTGCACAGATACATAAGCCCCGCTCTCACTTCATAACATCTGTACATAGGTGTAAATCATCTTATTTTGATTCTATTCGTATGGCGGCGGGGAAAGCCGTCTCAAGCTGCACTCTGACTGTCCGCAGGCTGCTGATCTCATACGGGGAAGTTTATGTTTTTGTGGATTCTCATTTCCTATACAAATCTCTTGCCCTTACATATATGCACACGTCTCCCACAAATCTGTATACATGTCTGAAGCTATTCCCCAGAGCAGCACAATGTAGGACAAGTCTCTGGCACAACTGGCCATGATAATGACTCTCTTACAGCACCACTACAATCCAACTTACACCCCTTTTATTCAGTGTCTCTGCCTCTTAACCATTGGGCATTACAAGTCAAACCCAGCTCTTTACCTGCAAAGTATTGGTCCAACATTCTCCCAGAATCTGTGGCCCCTGGGACCCCTGCCACGATGTCAGCAGATATCATTTTCTCCATCACACGCTCGTATGGCCAGAAAGAGATGTTTAGCGGTGCGCCCCCACCTGTCGTCCTTCGATGTTTGGCAATTTTACTTAGTTTGTCTTTGACTTTTCGCTTAATGTCTGCGTATCTTTTCTTACAGTTTTGCACAGACCTGGGGTATGCGGATATAGCATTCACAGCCGATACAATTTCCCTCCATAGTGCATTCTTCACGGAGGTGGAGTTGCGCGCGGCCAGTTTTCCAAACAGTCGTTCATAATGGGGCATGATGCTGTTGATGAGAACGTCATTTTCTTCTTCCGAGAAGCGTACGTTGCGCTGGCGCTCTCGTTCAGCCTGCTGCAAGGACTGGGAGGTCTCTTCCATCTGAAGGTCGTCTCCATCAGTCTGATGCTGTATAACTGAAGAAGATGTCTAGGTCTGAGGATCACTGCAAGCCTACGCCATTCTCATCAAAGACAGGCTTCAAAGAAAAAAAGCAAACTCAGGCTGCCACACAAGGAGAGGCGACAGACGCACACATAACTAGGGGTATTACTGGATGTTAATCTACTCGCCGTGACCACATAACTAGGGGTAGGATGTTAATCCACTCGCCATGACCACATGACTAGGGGTAGGATGTTAATCCACTCGCCGTGACCACATAACTAGGGGTAGGATGTTAATCCACTCGCCGTGACCACAAACTAGGGGTAGTTACTGGATGTTAATCCACTCGCCGTGACCACATAACTAGGGGTAGTTACTGGATGTTAATCTACTCGCTGTGACCACATAACTCGGGGTAGTTACTGGATGTTAATCTACTCGCTGTGACCACATAACTAGGGGTAGTTACTGGATGTTAATCTACTCGCAGTGACCACATAACTAGGGGTAGGATGTTAATCCACTCGCCGTGACCACATAACTAGGGGTAGTTACTGGATGTTAATCCACTCACCGTGACCACATAACTAGGGATAGTTACTGGATGTTAATCCACTCGTAGTAACCACATAACTAGGGGTAGTTACTGGATGTTAATCAACTCGCTGTGACCACATAACTAGGGGTAGTTACTGGATGTTAATCTACTCGCTGTGACCACATAACTAGGGGTAGTTACTGGATGTTAATCTACTCGCTGTGACCACAAACTAGGGGTAGTTACTGGATGTTAATCTACTCGCTGTGACCACAAACTAGGGGTAGTTACTGGATGTTAATCCACTCGCTGTGACCACAAACTAGGGGTAGTTACTGGATGTTAATCTACTCGTTGTGACCACAAACTAGGGGTAGTTACTGGACGTTAACCCACTCGCCGGGACCACATAACCAGGGGTAGTTACTGGATGTTAATCTACTCGCTGTGACCACAAACTAGGGGTAGTTACTGGACGTTAACCCACTCACTGGGACCACATAACTAGGGGAAGGATGTTAATCCACTAGCCGTGACCACATAACTAGGGGTAGTTACTGTATGTGAATCCACTCGCCGTGACCACAAACTAGGAGTAGTTACTGGATGTTAATCTACTCGCTGTGACCACAAACTAGGGGTAGTTACTGGATGTTAATCTACTCGCTGTGACCACAAACTAGGAGTAGTTACTGGATGTTAATCTACTTGCTGTGACCACAAACTAGGGGTAGTTACTGGATGTTAATCTACTCGCTGTGACCACAAAATAGGGGTAGTTACTGGATGTTAATCCACTCGCCGTGACCACATAACTAGGGGTAGTTACTGGATGTTAATCCACTTGCCGTGACCACATAACTAGGGGTAGTTACTGGATGTTAATCCACTCGCCGTGACCACATAACTAGGGATAGATACAGGATGTTAACCCACTCAATTGGGACCACATAACTAAGGGCATTACTGGATGTTAATCCAATCCTAACATAACGAAAGAACAAAGGGCAGTTCCTGGCTAATAATCTACCCGCTGTGGCCAAATAGCTAGGTGTATTTATTGGGTGTTATTCTACCCACAACACAGACCCCTATCTCCACACACACCCAGACCTCACCCCACACACAGGCCCCTCCCTCCACAAGCAGACAGACCGTGCCCCACATACAGCCCCCTAACTCCAAACACGCCAGACAGTTTCCACCAAATGCACCCAGATCTCCCCCTCCACATGCACCCAGACCCTGCCCTACACACAAACCCAGATCCCACCACCCAGCACCAATCCATCACTCCACACGTACCAGACCCTGCCCCATAAACTGACCCCTGCCAAACACAGACAACACTCCTTCCGCACGCACCCAGTCCCACACACAGATCTATTTCTCTCTCCAGAGGGACCCAGACTCTGCCTTACCCACTGACCCTTCTCTCCACATACACTCTCACCCAAACCTCACCACACACAGCGCTCTCCCTCAGCAAGCACCCATTCCCTGACCCACAAAGAGACCCTTCCTTCCGCATATACCAAGATGCTTCCACAGGAACGACTGCCCAAACATCCCTCCCCGGACCACACACAGACACCAGCCTCATTGGCACAAGGAACCGGACACACCTGTTCGCACTCACTTGTGCCTATGTTGTGAGCTGTGTCACAGTCCCCATTCTGTTTAGCTTGCCACATACAGGGCTCCTCATCAGGCTCGATCTTAACAATGATATCAGGAGCGGAGCTGGAATGGCTGGATCGGAAGAGATCATATCCTGGAGACAAAGAGAGAGGGTAACCAGAGAAAGAACCACACAACGGTCATTACAAATTACAACAAGAAACCTTTAAACGAATCAGAGTGAAAGCCCTTAATATGTACAGCTCAGAGGAGAGAAGGGATAAAACATATCAGACTGAAAGCTCCTAATATGTACAGCTCGGAGGAGAGAAGGGAGAGGGGATAAAACATATCAGACTGAAAGCCCTTAATATGTACAGCTCGGAGGAGAGAAGGGAGAGGGGATAAAACATATCAGACTGAAAGCCCTTAATATGTACAGCTCGGAGGATAGAAGGGAGAGGGGATAACACGTATCAGACTGAAATCCCTTAATATGTACAGCTCGGAGGAGAGAAGGGAGAGAGGGAAAACATTTCAGACTGAAAGCCCTTAATATGTACAGCTCGGAGGAGAGAAGGGAGAGGGGATAAAACATATCAGACTGAAAGCTCCTAATATGTACAGTTCGGAGGAGAGAAGGGAGAGGGGATAAAACATATCAGACTGAAAGCTCCTAATATGTACAGCTCGGAGGAGAGAAGGGAGAGGGGGATACAACATATCAGATTGAAAGCCCTTAATATGTACAGCTCAGAGGAGAGAACGGAGAGGGGGATAAAACATATTAGACTGAAAGCCCTTAATATGTACAGCTCGGAGGAGAGAAGGGAGAGGGGATAAAACATATCAGACTGAAAGCTCTTAATATGTTCAGCTTGGAGGAGAGAAGGGAGAGGGGGATAAAACATATTAGACTGAAAGCCCTTAATATGTACAGTTCGGAGGAGAGAAGGGAGAGGGGATAAAACATATCAGACTGAAAGCTCTTAATATGTACAGCTCAGAGGAGAGAACGGAGAGGGGATAAAACATATTAGACTGAAAGCCCTTCATATGTAGAGCTCGGAGGAGAGAAGGGAGATAAAAACGTATCAGGCTGAAAGCCCTTAATATGTACAATTCGGAGCAGAGAAGGTAGAGGGGATAAACATATCAAATGGAAGCCCTTAATATTTACAGCTCGGAGGAGAGAAGGGAGAGGGGGAAAACATGTATAGTTGGAAATTAGATGTACGGTGATGTCATGGGATGTACGGTGATGTCATGCGATGTATGAGATCATAGTGATATTTCATTATCATTTCACACATGGCCTATCACTCACCTGCGTTTCTGCTTTCGCCAGTCTCCCGTTTCGTACCAGATGCAGCGGGGCCCCTCCCAGATTCGTTTTTCACCATACCTTCTGGAACAGACGAGTAATTACCTGTTTCCAACACAAGGTAACACTGGCTGGGTGTACATATAGTCTGTACATGTATGACCACACATCTAATCTATTCCTGGACCCTAAACTAAGTGAAACCCTCCCAAAGCTCTGGTGTCTGCATGGCCATGCAGGTCAGGAAATTATAAGGAGATCGGCCAGGTATAGTGTCACCTCACAGAACCCAGATATCATTCCCAGTGGGAATCTCTTGTTACGTCCCCTGACTCTGTATTGTCTCTGCTGGACTTATATAGAGACAGCATCTCCTCACCCAGGGAGTCCAGAAACAGAAAATTCTCCTCCATGGTGTTCAGCTCCTCAGAGAAGCAGACAGAGGCCAATCCTTAAAACACAAGGGGTAATATTACCAAACAAGCAACTCTAAACCAATCTTATCACACCTCCTATCCCAATACCCATAATATTAACCCCTCATATCTCAATACCCATATTATTAACCTCTCCTATCCCAATACCCATATTATTAACCCCTCATATCCCAATACCCATATTATTAACCTCTCCTATCCCAATACCCATATAATTAACCCCTCATATCCCAATACCCATATTATTAACTTCTCCTATCCCAATACCCACATTATTAACCCCTCATATCTCAATACCCATATTATCCCCTCATATGCCAATACCCATATTATTAACCCATCATATCCCAATACCCATATTATTAACCCATCCTATCCCAATACCCATATTATCCCCTCACTCCCCTAACACAGTAACATCATTCCTCATATCCCAATACCCATGTTATTACCCACTCACTCCATCAAGCCAAGAATTATGACCCTCTCATATCCCAATACTTGTATTATTACCCTCACTCTCCCAATCCAGTATTATAATCCATATTCTAAAACAATAATATAATTCCTCATATCCCAATACCCATATTATTAGCCCCTCACTCCGCCAAGCCAAGAATTATTACCCCTTCAGTCCCCCAGCCCAATATTATCACTCCTCATATCCCCCTCAATCCTTCAGCTCAGTGTTATCACCCCTACTAACCCTATCCCCCAGCCCTCTATACCTCTTACCTTATATTATCCACTCTATCCTTAACATTATAATATTTTCCAATCCTATATTATCCCATCTACCCCTCTTACCCTATAGTATTACCTCCCCTATGCCCAGCCCTATATTATCCCATCTAACCCTATATTATTTACCCATCTGTCCCCATCCCTATATTTTTGCCCACTACATCCCTCAAACGCTATATTATTACCCCCTCTATCCCCTAGTCCTATATTATTAGCCCTTTATCCCCTAGTCCTATATTATAACCCCCTACATCCCCTAGTCCTATCTTATTAACCCTTTAACTCCCCAGTTCAATATTATTACCCCCTCTATCTTCCCAGCTCTATATTATTACCCCCTCTATCTTCCCAGCTCTATATTATTACCCCCTCTATCTACCCAGCTCTATATTATTACCCCCTCTATCTTCCCAGCTCTATATTATTACCCCCTCTATCTCCCCAGCTCCATATTATTACCCCCTCTATCTCCCCAGCTCCATATTATTACCCCCTCTATCTCCCCAGCTCCATATTATTACCCCCTCTGTCTCCCCAGCTCCATATTATTACCCCCTCTATACCCCCAGCTCCATATTATTACCCCCTCTGTCTCCCCAGCTCCATATTATTACCCCCTCTATATCCCCAGCTCCATATTATTACCCCCTCTATCTCCCCAGCTCCATATTATTACCCCCTCTATCTCCCCAGCTCCATATTATTACCCCCTCTATCTCCCCAGCTCCATATTATTACCCCCTCTATCTCCCCAGCTCCATATTATTACCCCCTCTATCTCCCCAGCTCCATATTATTACCCCCTCTATCTCCCCAGCTCCATATTATTACCCCCTCTATCTCCCCAGCTCCATATTATTACCCCCTCTATCTCCCCAGCTACATATTATTACCCCCTCTATCTCCCAAGCACCATATTATTACCCCCTCTATCTCCCCAGCTTCATATTATTACCCCCTCTATCTCCCCAGCTTCATATTATTACCCCCTCTATATCCCCAGCTCCATATTATTACCCCCTCTATCTCCCCAGCTCCATATTATTACCCCCTCTATCTCCCCAGCTTCATATTATTACCCCCTCTGTCTCCCCAGCTCCATATTATTACCCCCTCTATCTCCCCAGCTCCATATTATTACCCCCTCTATCTCCCCAGCTCCATATTATTACCCCCTCTATCTCCCCAGCTACATATTATTACCCCCTCTATCTCCCCAGCTACATATTATTACCCCCTCTATCTCCCCAGCTCCATATTATTACCCCCTCTATATCCCCAGCTCCATATTATTACCCCCTCTATATCCCCAGCTCCATATTATTACCCCCTCTATCTCCCCAGCTCCATATTATTACCCCCTCTGTCTCCCCAGCTCCATATTATTACCCCCTCTATCTCCCCAGCTCCATATTATTACCCCCTCTGTCTCCCCAGCTCCATATTATTACCCCCTCTGTCTCCCCAGCTCCATATTATTACCCCCTCTATCTCCCCAGCTCCATATTATTACCCCCTCTATCTCCCCAGCTCCATATTATTACCCCCTCTATCTCCCCAGCTCCATATTATTACCCCCTCTATCTCCCCAGCTCCATATTATTACCCCCTCTATCTCCCCAGCTCCATATTATTACCCCCTCTATATCCCCAGCTCCATATTATTACCCCCTCTATCTCCCCAGCTTCATATTATTACCCCCTCTATATCCCCAGCTCCATATTATTACCCCCTCTGTCTCCCCAGCTCCATATTATTACCCCCTCTGTCTCCCCAGCTCCATATTATTACCCCCTCTATCTCCCCAGCTCCATATTATTACCCCCTCTATCTCCCCAGCTCCATATTATTACCCCCTCTATCTCCCCAGCTCCATATTATTACCCCCTCTATCTCCCCAGCTCCATATTATTACCCCCTCTATCTCCCCAGCTCCATATTATTACCCCCTCTGTCTCCCCAGCTCAATATTATTACCCCCTCTATCTCCCCAGCTACATATTATTACCCCCTCTATCTCCCCACAGCCTTATATTATCCCTTCATTTCCTCACCACTCACTCTCACTACCCTCAGCCTCCAACGTATCCAGTCCCAGAGATGATACCCTGTCTCACCGCTCAGGCTCCACTCGCAAGGTTTACTGGGACATGAAGTCTTTACAACGGTATAACCGAGGTCAGCATAAGAGGGGAAACTACATCTCCCTGAGGGCACTGCGAAAATACTACTTCCGTTACTTACAGTTTGGACAGAAACTACATTACACAGCATTCATTGCGCCTCAGTAAACCACTGGGTTACACAAAACATGGCTTAACTATGTGTTCCACTCCTGTACCCACCAGAACTGTGTCCACTACTCCTGTACCCACCAGAACTGTGTCCACTACTCCTGTACCCACCAGAACTGTGTCCACTACTCCTGTACCCACCAGAACTGTGTCCACTACTCCTTTACCCACCAGAACTGTGTCCACTACTCCTGCACCCACCAGAACTGTGTCCACTACTCCTGTACCCACCAGAACTGTGTCCACTACTCCTTTACCCACCAGAACTGTGTCCACTACTCCTGCACCCACCAGAACTGTGTCCACTACTCCTGTACCCACCAGAACTGTGTCCACTACTCCTTTACCCACCAGAACTGTGTCCACTACTCCTGCACCCACCAGAACTGTGTCCACTACTCCTGCACCCACCAGAACTGTGTCCACTACTCCTGTACCCACCAGAACTGTGTCCACTACTCCTGCACCCACTACTCCTGTAGCCACTCCCTGTACCCACTACTCCAGAGACCCTTAGTGGTCGGATGTATAACTGTTTGGGATCTCAGTTCACACAGGAAGCAGCAGCAATGTAGTGCTGAGCTGTCACCCAGGTTATTCTGGGGGATGTAGTTGTACTTTCGTTAAGGATGCGGTTGGTGTGCGAGATGAGGACTACAGTCCCCAGCATGCATGTGGGCGAGTTGTTAGTCCTGGAGTTGTGGATCAGGTTGGTGTCATGTCTGATGTGTTAGGGGAGCAGGACATTGATTATGGTCTTACTGTAACCCCCTGTGATAGGGAACATCGCAGCAAGTTAATGGGAGGTGTGTTATATGAAGCTGGCAGTAATATATCTTATCCTATAATAATAATAGGATGTGTGTTATATGAAGCTGGCAGTAATATATCTTATCCTATAATAATAATAATGGAAGGTGTGTTATATGATGCTGGCAGTAATATATCTTATCCTATAATAATAATAATGGAAGGTGTGTTATATGATGCTGGCAGTAATATATCTTATCCTATAATAATAATAATGGGATGTGTGTTATATGAAGCTGGCAGTTATATCTTATCCTATAATAATAATAATGGGAGGTGTGTTATATGATGCTGGCAGTAATATATCTTATCCTATAATAATAATGGGATGTGTGTTATATGAAGCTGGCAGTAATATATCTTATCCTATAATAATAATAGGATGTGTGTTATATGAAGCTGGCAGTAATATATCTTATCCTATAATAATAATAATGGGATGTGTGTTATATGAAGCTGGCAGTTATATCTTATCCTATAATAATAATAGGAGGTGTGTTATATGATGCTGGCAGTAATATATCTTATCCTATAATAATAATAATGGGAGGTGTGTTATATGATGCTGGCAGTAATATATCTTATCCTATAATAATAATAATGGGATGTGTGTTATATGATGCTGCAGTAATATATCTTATCCTATAATAATAATAATGAAAGGTGTGTTATATGATGCTGGCAGTAATATATCTTATCCTATAATAATAATAATAATAATAATGTGATGTGTGTTATATGATGCTGGCAGTAATATATCTTATCCTATAATAATAATAATGGGATGTGTGTTATATGAAGCTGGCAGTTATATCTTATCCTATAATAATAATAATGGGAGGTGTGTTATATGATGCTGGCAGTAATATATCTTATCCTATAATAATAATAATGGGATGTGTGTTATATGAAGCTGGCAGTTATATCTTATCCTATAATAATAATAATAATAGGAGGTGTGTTATATGATGCTGGCAGTAATATATCTTATCCTATAATAATAATGGGATGTGTGTTATTTGATGCTGGCAGTAATATATCTTATCCTATAATAATAATAATCGGATGTGTGTTATATGAAGCTGGCAGTAATATATCTTATCCTATAATAATAATAATGGGATGTGTGTTATATGATGCTGCAGTAATATATCTTATCCTATAATAATAATAATGGGATGTGTGTTATATGATGCTGGCAGTTATATATCTTATCCTATAATAATAATGGGATGTGTGTTATATGATGCTGGCAGTAATATGTCTTATCCTATAATAATAATAATGGAAGGTGTGTTATATGATGCTGGCAGTAATATATCTTATCCTATAATAATAATAATGGGATGTGTGTTATATGATGCTGGCAGTAATATATCTTATCCTATAATAATAATAATGGGATGTGTGTTATATGATGCTGGCAGTAATATATCTTATCCTATAATAATAATAATAATAATAATAATAATGGGAGGTGTGTTATATGATGCTGGCAGTAATATATCTTATCCTATAATAATAATGGGATGTGTGTTATATGATGCAGGCAGTAATATATCTTAT
Source organism: Pelodytes ibericus (assembly GCA_036172795.1). Taxonomy (NCBI): domain Eukaryota; kingdom Metazoa; phylum Chordata; class Amphibia; order Anura; family Pelodytidae; genus Pelodytes; species Pelodytes ibericus. Next base: position 217,337,952 of record CM069861.1, on the reverse strand, counting down.
CCTATAATAATAATAATGAGATGTGTGTTATATGATGCTGGCAGTAATATATCTTATCCTATAATAATAATAATGGGATGTGTGTTATATGATGCTGGCAGTAATATATCTTATCCTATAATAATAATAATGGGATGTGTGTTATATGATGCTGGCAGTAATATATCTTATCCTATAATAATAATAATGGGATGTGTGTTATATGATGCAGGCAGTAATATATCTTATCCTATAATAATAATAATGGGATGTGTGTTATATGATGCTGACAGTAATATATCGTATCCTATAATAATAATGGGATGTGTGTTATATGATGCAGGCAGTAATATATCTTATCCTATAATAATAATGGGATGTGTGTTATATGATGCTGGCAGTAATATATCTTATCCTATAATAATAATAATAATGGGAGATGTGTTATATGATGCTGGCAGTTATATCTTATCCTATAATAATAATAATGGGATGTGTGTTATATGATGCTGGCAGTAATATATCTTATCCTATAATAATAATGGGATGTGTGTTATATGATGCGGCAGTAATATATCTTATCCTATAATAATAATAATAATAATGGGAGATGTGTTATATGATGCTGGCAATTATATCTTATCCTATAATAATAATAATGGGATGTATGTTATATGATGCTGGCAGTAATATATCTTATCCTATAATAATAATGGGATGTGTGTTATATGATGCTGGCAGTTATATATCTTATCCTATAATAATAATAATGGGATGTGTGTTATATGATGCTGGCAGTAATATATCTTATCCTATAATAATAATAATGGGATGTGTGTTATATGATGCAGGCAGTAATATATCTTATCCTATAATAATAATAATGAAAGGTGTGTTATATGATGCTGGCAGTAATATATCTTATCCTATAATAATAATAATAATGGGAGGTGTGTTATATGATGCTGGCAGTAATATATCTTATCCTATAATAATAATGGGATGTGTGTTATATGATGCAGGCAGTAATATATCTTATCCTATAATAATAATAATGGGATGTGTGTTATATTATGCAGGCAGTAATATATCTTATCCTATAATAATAATAATGGGATGTGTGTTATATGATGCAGGCAGTAATATATCTTATCCTATAATAATAATAATGGGATGTGTGTTATATGATGCGGCAGTAATATATCTTATCCTATAATAATAATAATAATGGAAGGTGTGTTATATGATGCTGGCAGTGATATATCTTATCCTATAATAATAATAATAATGAGATGTGTGTTATATGATGCTGGCAGTGATATATCTTATCCTATAATAATAATAATAATAATGGGATGTGTGTTATATGATGCTGGCAGTGATATATCTTATCCTATAATAATAATAATAATAATAATAATAATAATGGGATGTGTGTTATATGATGCTGGCAGTAATATATCTTATCCTATAATAATAATAATGGGAGGTGTGTTATAAGATGCTGGCAGTAATATATCTTATCCTATAATAATAATAATAATAATGAGATGTGTGTTATATGATGCTGGCAGTAATATATCTTATCCTATAATAATAATAATAATAATAATAATAGGATGTGTGTTATATGATGCTGGCAGTAATATATCTTATCCTATAATAATAATAATAATAATAGGATGTGTGTTATATGATGCTGGCAGTAATATATCTTATCCTATAATAATAATAATAATAATAGGATGTGTGTTATATGATGCTGGCAGTAATATATCTTATCCTATAATAATAATAATAATGGGATGTGTGTTATATGATGCTGGCAGTAATATATCTTATCCTATAATAATAATGGGATGTGTGTTATATGATGCTGCAGTAATATATCTTATCCTATAATAATAATAATAATAATAGGATGTGTGTTATATGATGCTGGCAGTAATATATCTTATCCTATAATAATAATAATAATAATAATAATAGGATGTGTGTTATATGATGCTGGCAGTAATATATCTTATCCTATAATAATAATAATAATAATAATAATAATGGGATGTGTGTTATATGATGCTGGCAGTAATATATCTTATCCTATAATAATAATAATGGGATGTGTGTTATATGATGCTGGCAGTTATATATCTTATCCTATAATAATAGTAATAATAATAATAATGGGATGTGTGTTATATGATGCTGGCAGTGAAATATCTTATCCTATAATAATAATACTAATAATGGGAGGTGTGTTATATGATGCTGGCAGTAATATATCTTATCCTATAATAATAATAATAATGGGATGTGTGTTATATGATGCTGGCAGTAATATATCTTATCCTATAATAATAATAATGGAAGGTGTGTTATATGATGCTGGCAGTAATATATCTTATCCTATAATAATAATAATAATAATAATGGAAGGTGTGTTATATGATGCTGGCAGTAATATATCTTATCCTATAATAATAATAATAATAATAATAATAATGGTATATGTGTTATATGATGCTGGCAGTAATATATCTTATCCTATAATAATAATGGAAGGTGTGTTATATGATGCTGGCAGTAATTTATCTTATCCTATAATAATAATAATAATGGGATGTGTGTTATATGATGCTGGCAGTAATATATCTTATCCTATAATAATAATGGGAGGTGTGTTATATGATGCTGGCAGTAATATATCTTATCCTATAATAATAATAGTAATAATAATGGGATGTGTGTTATATGATGCTGGCAGTAATATATCTTATCCTATAATAATAGTAATGGGATGTGTGTTATATGATGCTGGCAGTAATATATCTTATCCTATAATAATAATAATAATAATGGGATGTGTGTTATATGATGCTGGCAGTAATATATCTTATCCTATAATAATAATAATGGGATGTGTGTTATATGATGCTGGCAGTAATATATCTTATCATAGAAACATAGAAACATAGAATGTGTCGGCAGATAAGAACCATTCGGTCCATCTAGTCTGCCCAATTTTTTTATTTTTTGAGTACTTTTATTAGTCCCCCTTTCCCGGTCTTATAGCTAGGATAGCCTTGTGTCTATCCCACGCATGCTTAAAATCCTTGACTGTGTTTACCTCTACCACTTCTGCTGGCAGGCTATTCCATACATCCACTACCCTCTCAGTAAAGTAATAATTCCTGATATTACTTTTAAATCGTTGCCCCTCTAATTTAAGACTATGTCCTCTAGTTGTGGTAGTTTTTCTTCTTTTAAATATACTCTCTTCCTTTACTGTGTTGATTCCCTTTATGTATTTAAATGTTTCTATCATATCCCCCCTGTTACGTCTTTCCTCCAAGCTATACATGTTAAGATGCTTTAACCTTTCCTGGTAAGTTTTATCCTTCAACCCATGAACCAGTTTAGTAGCCCTTCTCTGAACTCTCTCCAAAGTATCAATATCCTTCTGGAGATACGGTCTCCAGTACTGCGTACAATACTCCAAGTGAGGTCTCACCAGTGCTCTGTACAATGGCATGAGCACTTCCCTCTTCCTACTGCTAATACCTCTCCCTATGCAACCAAGCATTCTGCTAGCAATACCTGCTGCTCTATTGCATTGCCTACCTACCTTCAAGTCCTCTGAAATTATTACTCCTAAATCCCTTTCCTCAGATGTTGAGGTTAGGACTGTACCAAATAGTCTATATTCTGCTTTTGGGTTTTTACGCCCAAGGTGCATAATCTTGCACTTGTCCACATTAAATGCCAGTTGCCACTGCTCTGACCATTTTTCTAGTTTAGCTAAATCATTTGCCATTTGGCTTATCCCTCCATGAATATCAACCCTGCTGCAAATCTTTGTATCATCAGCAAAAAGACATACTTTGCCAACAAGACCTTCTGCAATATCGCTAATAAAAATATTAAAGAGAATGGTCCAAGTACAGATCCCTGAGGTACCCCACTAGTAACAAGACCTTCTGCAATATCGCTAATAAAAATATTAAAGAGAATGGGTCCAAGAACAGATCCCTGAGGTACCCCACTAGTAACAAGACCTTGCATCGAATATACCCCATTGACTACAACCCTCTGTTGCCTGTCACTCAGCCATTGTCTAATCCATTCAACAATATTGAAATCCAAACTCAAAGATTTCAGTTTATTGATAAGCCTTCTATGTGCGACAGTGTCAAAAGCCTTACTGAAATCTAGGTAAGCAATGTCTACTGCACCACCCTGATCTATTATTTTAGTTACCCAATCAAAAAAATCAATAAGATTAGTTTGGCATGATCTCCCTGAAGTAAACCCATGCTGTCTCTGATCTTGAAATCCAAGCGACTTTAGATGTTCAACAATCCTATTCTTTAACAAGGTTTCCATTATTTTCCCCACTACTGAAGTAAGACTTACTGGTCTATAGTTGCCCGCCTCCTCCTTACTACCTTTCTTGTGAATGGGCACAACATTAGCTAATTTCCAATCTTCTGGAACTACTCCCGTTAACAATGATTGGTTAAATAAATCTGTTAACGGTTTTGCTAGTACACCACTAAGTTCTTTTAATAACTTTGGATGTATCCCATCAGGTCCCATCGACTTATTTGTCTTTACTTTAGACAGCTGAAGTAAAACCTCTTCCTCTGTAAACTTACATGCATCAAGAGACTCATTAGTCTTTTTCCCTAAATGAGGTCCCTTACCCTCATTTTCATTTGTAAAAACTGAACAAAAATATTCATTAAGGCAGTCTGCTAAGCCTTTATCCTCTTCTACATAGCATCCTTCTTTTGTTTTTAATCTAACTAATCCTTGTTTTACTTTCCTTTTCTCATTTATGTATCTAAAAAATGTTTTATCGCCCTTTTTCACTGACTGGGCTATAGTCTCTTCTGTGTGTGCTTTGGAAGCTCTTATAGCTTGCTTTGCCTCTTTCTGCCTACTCTTATAGATCTTTCTATCTTCCTCACTCTGAGTATTTTTATAATTACTAAATGCTAGCTTTTTATTTGTTACTATTTTAGCCACCTCTGCAGAGTACCACAGTGGTTTCTTCAATTTTTTGCTCTTACTGACAAGCCTTATGCAATTTTCTGTTGCCTTCAGTAGTGCAACTTTTAGATAATCCCATTTCTCCTGGACTCCATTTAAATTGCTCCAGTCTGATAATGACTCCTTCACACCTAATCTAATTTTAGAAAAGTCTGTTTTTCTAAAATCTAAAACTTTTGTTTTTGTGTGGTGTGACTGCGTCACTGTTCTTATATTAAACCACACTGTCTGGTGATAGACTAGATCCTAAACTTTCACCTACAGTAATATCTGATAACAAATCTCCATTTGTGAACACTAAGTCTAGTATGGCCTGCTTTCCAGTTGGCTCCTCCACTACTTGTTTTAGAGATAATCCCAGTAGGGAGTTTAGGATTTGCGTACTCCTGGCGCAAGTAGCTGTTTTGTATTTCCAGTTCACATCAGGAAGATTAACCCATAATGATCACTTCTCCCTTCATTGTCATTTTAGCTATTTCCTCAACTAGTAGATTATCTAACTCCTCTATTTGTCCAGGGGGCCTATAAATCCCACCTACCCGAGTTACCATATGATTACCAAATTCTAATGTAACCCAGACTGACTCTATGTTCGCCTCACTAACTTGTATTACGTTACATTTTAAGCTATCCCTCACATACAGGGCCACCCCTCCCCCTTTTTTACCTTCTCTGTCTTTTCTATATAAAGAGTACCCTGGTATTGATATATATATAGAGTACCCTGGTATTGATATGTCCCAGTCATGTTTTTCATTATACCATGTCTCAGTAACAGCCACTAAATCTACATTCTCAGTTGCCAATATTGTCACAAGTTCATGGATCTTATTGCCTAAACTGCGAGCATTTGTAGACATGACCCTAAGCTTATCATTTTTCAGCACACTGACTACAGGTAACTTATGTACCTTTTTTGGGGGGCAATTGGATTGATGTTTTATCGCCATTTTGCCCCCCTCTTTTAGTTTAAAAACCTCCTAGCAAAACCTCTGAACTGCTCAAGTTCAGTAATTTAGTTTAGTAATTTATCCTATAATAATAATAATAATAAAGGGATGTGTGTTATATGATGCTGGCAGTAATATATCTTATCCTATAATAATAATAATGGGATGTGAGTTATATGATGCTGGCAGTAATATATCTTATCCTATAATAATAATAATAATAATAATAATAATGGGATGTGTGTTATATGATGCTGGCAGTAATATATCTTATCCAATAATAATAATAATGGGATGTGTGTTATATGATGCTGGCAGTAATATATCTTATCCTATAATAATAATGGGAGGTGTGTTATATGATGCTGGCAGTAATATATCTTATCCTATAATAATAATAATAATGGGAGGTGTGTTATATGATGCTGGCATTAATATATCTTATCCTATAATAATAATGGGATGTGTGTTATATGATGCTGGCAGTAATATATCTTATCCTATAATAATAATAATAATGGGAGGTGTGTTATATGATGCTGGCATTAATATATCTTATCCTATAATAATAATGGGATGTGTGTTATATGATGCTGGCAGTAATATATCTTATCCTATAATAATAATAATAATAATAATGGGAGGTGTGTTATATGATGCTGGCAGTAATATATCTTATCCTATAATAATAATAATAATAATAATGGGAGGTGTGTTATATGATGCTGGCAGTAATATATCTTATCCTATAATAATAATAATAATAATAATAATAATAATGGGATGTGTGTTATATGATGCTGGCAGTAATATATCTTATCCTATAATAATAATGGAAGTTGTGTTATATGATGCTGGCAGTAATTTATCTTATCTTATAATAATAATAATAATAATAATAATGGGATGTGTGTTATATGATGCTGGCAGTAATATATCTTATCCTATAATAATAATGGGAGGTGTGTTATATGATGCTGGCAGTAATATATCTTTTCCTATAATAATAATAGTAATAATAATGGGATGTGTGTTATATGATGCTGGCAGTAATATATCTTCTCCTATAATAATAGTAATGGGATGTGTGTTATATGATGCTGGCAGTAATATATCTTATCCTATAATAATAATAATAATAATAATAATAATAATAATAATAATAATAATGGGATGTGTGTTATATGATGCTGGCAGTAATATATCTTATCCTATAATAATAATAATAATGGGATGTGTGTTATATGATGCTGGCAGTAATATATCTTATCCTATAATAATAATAATAATGGGATGTGTGTTATATGATGCTGGCAGTAATATATCTTATCCTATAATAATAATAATAATAATGGGATGTGTGTTATATGATGCTGGCAGTAATATATCTTATCCTATAATAATAATAATGGGATGTGTGTTATATGATGCTGGCAGTAATATATCTTATCCTATAATAATAATAATAATGGGATGTGTGTTATATGATGCTGGCAGTAATATATCTTATCCTATAATAATAATAATAATGGGATGTGTGTTATATGATGCTGGCAGTAATATATCTTATCCTATATTAATAATAATAATAATAATGGGATGTGTGTTATATGATGCTGGCAGTAATATATCTTATCCTATAATAATAATAATAATGGGAGGTGTGTTATATGATGCTGGCATTAATATATCTTATCCTATAATAATAATAATGGGATGTGTGTTATATGATGCTGGCAATAATATTTCTTATCCTATAATAATAATAATAATAATAATAATGTGAGGTGTGTTATATGATGCTGGCAGTAATATATCTTATCATTTAATAATAATAATAATATTGGGAGGTGTGTTATATGATGCTGGCAGTAATATATCTTATCTAATAATAATAATAATAATAATAATAATAATAATGGCATGTGTGTTATATGATGCTGGCAGTAATATATCTTATCCTATAATAATAATAATAATAATGGGATGTGTGTTATATGATGCTGGCAGTAATATATCTTATCCTATAATAATAATAATGGGATGTGTGTTATATGATGCTGGCAGTAATATATCTTATCCTATATTAATAATAATAATAATAATAATGGGATGTGTGTTATATGATGCTGGCAGTAATATATCTTATCCTATAATAATAATAATAATAATGGGATGTGTGTTATATGATGCTGGCAGTAATATATCTTATCCTATAATAATAATGGGAGGTGTGTTATATGATGCTGGCAGTAATATATCTTATCCTATAATAATAATAATAATGGGAGGTGTGTTATATGATGCTGGCATTAATATATCTTATCCTATAATAATAATAATGGGATGTGTGTTATATGATGCTGGCAATAATATATCTTATCCTATAATAATAATAATAATAATAATAATAATAATAATGTGAGGTGTGTTATATGATGCTGGCAGTAATATATCTTATCATTTAATAATAATAATAATATTGGGAGGTGTGTTATATGATGCTGGCAGTAATATATCTTATCTAATAATAATAATAATAATAATAATAATGGCATGTGTGTTATATGATGCTGGCAGTAATATATCTTATCCTATAATAATAATAATAATGGGATGTGTGTTATATGATGCTGGCAGTAATATATCTTATCCTATAATAATAATAATAATAATAATGGAAGGTGTGTTATATGATGCTGGCAGTAATATATCTTATCCTATAATAATAATAATAATAATGGGATGTGTGTTATATGATGCTGGCAGTAATATATCTTATCCTATAATAATAATAATAATGGGATGTGTGTTATATGATGCTGGCAGTAATATATCTTATCCTATAATAATAATAATAATAATGGGATGTGTGTTATATGATGCTGGCAGTAATATATCTTATCCTATAATAATAATAATAATAATAATAATAATAATGGGATGTGTGTTATATGATGATGGCAGTTATTTATCTTATCCTATAATAATAATAATGGGAGGTGTGTAATATGATGCTGGCAGTAATATATCTTATCCTATAATAATAATAATAATGGGATGTGTGTTATATGATGCTGGCAGTTATATATCTTATCCTATAATAATAATGGATGTGTGTTATTTGATGCTGGCAGTTATATATCTTATCCTATAATAATAATAATAATAATGGGAGGTGTGTTATATGATGCTGGCAGTTATATATATTATTCTATTATAATAAAAATGGAAGGTGTGTTATATGATGCTGCAGTTATATATCTTATCCTATCATAATAATAATGGAAAGTGTGTTATATGATGCTGGCAGTTATATATCTTATCCTAGAATAATAATGGGATGTGTGTTATATGATGCTGGCAGTAATATATCTTATCCTATAATAATAATAATGGGAGGTGTGTTATATGATGCTGGCAGTAATATATCTTATCCTATAATAGTAATAATAATAATAATAATAGGAGGTGTGTTATATGATGCTGGCAGTGATATATCTTATCCTATAATAATAATAATAATAATAATGGGAGGTGTGTTATATGATGCTGGCAGTAATATATCTTATACTATAATAATAATAATTATAATAATGGGATGTGTGTTATATGATGCTGGCAGTAATATGTCTTATCCTATAATAATAATGGGATGTGTGTTATTTGATGCTGGCAGTTTAATATTTTATCCTATAATGATAATGGGATGTGTGTTATATGATGCTGGCAGTTATATATCTTATCCTATAATAATAATAATAATAATGGAAAGTGTGTTATATGATGCTGGCAGTTATATATCTTATCCTATAATAATAATAATGGGAGATGTGTTATATGATGCTGCAGTTATATATCTTATCCCATAATAATAATAATGGAAGGTGTGTTATATAATGCTGGCAGTTATGTATCTTATCCCATAATAATAATAATAATGGGAGATGTGTTATATGATGCTGGCAGTTATATCTTATCCTATAATAATAATATTGGGAGGTGTGTTATATGATGCTGGCAGTTATATATTGTATCCTATAATATGATGCTGGCAGTAATTTATCTTATCCTAGAATAATAATGGGATGTGTGTTATATGATGCTGGCAGTAATATATCTTATCCTATAATAATAATAATAATGGGAGGTGTGTTATATGATGCTGGCAGTAATATATCTTATCCAATAATAATAATAATAATAATAATAATGGGATGTGTGTTATATGATGCTGGCAGTAATATATCTTATCCTATAATAATAATGGGATGTGTGTTATATGATGCTGGCAGTAATATATCTTATCCTATAATAATAATAATGGAAGGTGTGTTATATGATGCTGGCAGTAATATATCTTATCCTATAATAATAATGGGATGTGTGTTATATGATGCTGGCAGTTATATATCTTATCCTATAATAATAATAATGGATGTGTGTTATTTGATGCTGGCAGTTATAAATTTTATCCTATAATAATAATGGGAGGTGTGTTATATGATGCTGCAGTTATATATCTTATCCTATCATAATAATAATGGAAAGTGTGTTATATGATGCTGGCAGTTATATATCTTATCCCATAATAATAATAATAATGGGAGATGTGTTATATGATGCTGGGAGTTATATCTTATCCTATAATAATAATATTGGGAGGTGTGTTATATGATGCTGGCAGTTATATATCTTATCCTATAATAATAATGGGATGTGTGTTATATGATGCTGGCAGTAATATATCTTATCCTATAATAATAATAATAATAATAGGATGTGTGTTATATGATGCTGGCAGTAATATATCTTATCCTATAATAATAATAATAATAATGGGATGTGTGTTATCTGATGCTTGCAGTAATATATCTTATCCTATAATAATAATAATGGGATGTGTGTTATATGATGCTGGCAGTTATATATCTTATCCTATAATAATAATGGGATGTGTGTTATTTGATGCTGGCAGTTATATGTTTTATCCTATAATGATAATGGGTTGTGTGTTATATGATGCTGGCAGTTATATATCTTATCCTATAATAATAATAATAATAATAATGGGATGTGTGTTATATAATGCTGCAGTTATATATCTTATCCTATCATAATAATAATGGAAAGTGTGTTATATGATGCTGGCAGTTATATATCTTATCCTATAATAATAATAATGGGATGTGTGTTATATGATGCTGGCAGTAATATATCTTATCCTATAATAATAATAATGGAAGGTTTGTTATATAATGCTGGCAGTAATATATCTTATCCTATAATAATAATGGGATGTGTGTTATATGATGCTGGCAGTTATATATCTTATCCTATAATAATAATGGATGTGTGTTATTTGATGCTGGCAGTTATATATTTTATCCTATAATAATAATGGGAGGTGTGTTATATGATGCTGCAGTTATATATCTTATCCTATCATAATAATAATGGAAAGTGTGTTATATGATGCTGGCAGTTATATATCTTATCCCATAATAATAATAATAATGGGAGATGTGTTATATGATGCTGGGAGTTATATCTTATCCTATAATAATAATATTGGGAGGTGTGTTATATGATGCTGGCAGTAATATATCTTATCCTATAATAATAATGGGATGTGTGTTATATGATGCTGGCAGTAATATATCTTATCCTATAATAATAATAATAATAATAGGATGTGTGTTATATGATGCTGGCAGTAATATATCTTATCCTATAATAATAATAATAATAATAATAATAATAATAATAATGGGTTGTGTGTTATATGATGCTGGCAGTAATATATCTTATCCTATAATAATAATAATAATAATAATGAGATGTGTGTTATATGATGCTGGCAGTAATATATCTTATCCTATAATAATAATGGGATGTGTGTTATATGATGCTGGCAGTTATATATCTTATCCTATAATAATAATGGGATGTGTGTTATTTGATGCAGGCAGTTATATATTTTATCCTATAATAATAATAATGTGAGGTGTGTTATTTGATGCTGCAGTTATATATCTTATCCTATCATAATAATAATGGAAAGTGTGTTATATGATGCTGGCAGTTATATATCTTATCCCATAATAATAATAATAATGGGAGATGTGTTATATGATGCTGGCAATTATATCTTATCCTATAATAATAATATTGGGAGGTGTGTTATATGATGCTGGCAGTTATATATCTTATCCTATAATAATAATGGGATGTGTGTTATTTGATGCTGGCAGTTATATATTTTTTCCTATAATGATAATGGGTTGTGTGTTATATGATGCTGGCAGTTATATATCTTATCCTATAATAATAATAATAATGGGATGTGTGTTATATGATGCTGCAGTTATATATCTTATCCTATCATAATAATAATGGAAAGTGTGTTATATGATGCTGGCAGTTATATATCTTATCCTATAATAATAATAATGGGAAATGTGTTATATGATGCTGCAGTTATATATCTTATCCCATAATAATAATAATGGAAGGTGTGTTATATAATGCTGGCAGTTATGTATCTTATCCCATAATAATAATAATAATGGGAGATGTGTTATATGATGCTGGCAGTTATATCTTATCCTATAATAATAATATTGGGAGGTGTGTTAAATGATGCTGGCAGTTATATATTGTATCCTATAATATGATGCTGGCAGTAATTTATCTTATCCTAGAATAATAATGGGATGTGTGTTATATGATGCTGGCCGTAATATATCTTATCCTATAATAATAATAATTATGGGAGGTGTGTTATATGATGCTGGCAGTAATATATCTTATCCTATAATAATAATAATAATAATAATGGGATGTGTGTTATATGATGCTGGCAGTAATATATCTTATCCTATAATAATAATGGGATGTGTGTTATATGATGCTGGCAGTAATATATCTTATCCTATAATAATAATAATGGAAGGTTTGTTATATAATGCTGGCAGTAATATATCTTATCCTATAATAATAATGGGATGTGTGTTATATGATGCTGGCAGTTATATATCTTATCCTATAATAATAATGGATGTGTGTTATTTGATGCTGGCAGTTATATATTTTATCCTATAATAATAATGGGAGGTGTGTTATATGATGCTGCAGTTATATATCTTATCCTATCATAATAATAATGGAAAGTGTGTTATATGATGCTGGCAGTTATATATCTTATCCCATAATAATAATAATAATGGGAGATGTGTTATATGATGCTGGGAGTTATATCTTATCCTATAATAATAATATTGGGAGGTGTGTTATATGATGCTGGCAGTAATATATCTTATCCTATAATAATAATGGGATGTGTGTTATATGATGCTGGCAGTAATATATCTTATCCTATAATAATAATAATAATATAATGTGTGTTATATGATGCTGGCAGTAATATATCTTATCCTATAATAATAATAATAATAATAATAATAATAATGGGATGTGTGTTATATGATGCTGGCAGTAATATATCTTATCCTATAATAATAATAATAATAATGGGATGTGTGTTATATGATGCTGGCAGTAATATATCTTATCCTATAATAATAATGGGATGTGTGTTATATGATGCTGGCAGTTATATATCTTATCCTATAATAATAATGGGATGTGTGTTATTTGATGCTGGCAGTTATATATTTTATCCTATAATAATAATAATGTGAGGTGTGTTATTTGATGCTGCAGTTATATATCTTATCCTATCATAATAATAATGGAAAGTGTGTTATATGATGCTGGCAGTTATATATCTTATCCCATAATAATAATAATAATGGGAGATGTGTTATATGATGCTGGCAGTTATATCTTATCCTATAATAATAATATTGGGAGGTGTGTTATTTGATGCTGGCAGTTATATATCTTATCCTATAATAATAATGGGATGTGTGTTATATGATGCTGGCAGTAATATATCTTATCCTATATTAATCATAATGTGATGTGTGTTATATGATGCTGGCAGTAATATATCTTATCCTATAATAATAATAATAATAATAGGATGTGTGTTATATGATGCTGGCAGTAATATATCTTATCCTATAATAATAATGGGATGTGTGTTATATGATGCTGGCAGTAATATATCTTATCCTATAATAATAATAATAATAATAATAATAATAATGGGATGTGTGTTATATGATGCTGGCAGTAATATATCTTATCCTATAATAATAATAATAATGGGATGTGTGTTATATGATGCTGGCAGTAATATATCTTATCCTATAATAATAATGGGTTGTGTGTTATATGATGCTGGCAGTTATATATCTTATCCTATAATAATAATAATGGGAGGTGTGTTATATGATGCTGGCAGTTATATATCTTATTCTATTATAATAATAATGATAGGTGTGTTATATGATGCTGCAGTTATATATCTTATCCTATCATAATAATAATGGAACGTGTGTTATATGATGCTGGCAGTTATATATCTTATCCCATAATAATAATAATAATGGGACATGTGTTATATGATGCTGGCAGATATATCTTATCCTATAATAATAATAATGGGAGGTGTGTTATATGATGCTGGCAGTTATATATCTTATCCTATAATAATAATGGGATGTGTGTTATTTGATGCTGGCAGTTATATATTTTATCCTATAATAATAATGGGATGTGTGTTATATGATGCTGGCAGTTATATATCTTATCCCATAATAATAATAATGGAAGGTGTGTTATATAATGCTAACAGTTATATATCTTATCCCATAATAATTATAATAATGGGAGATGTGTTATATGATGCTGGCAGTTATATCTTATCCTATAATAATAATATTGGGAGGTGTGTTATATGATGCTGGCAGTTATATATCTTATCCTAGAATAATAATGGGATGTGTGTTATATGATGCTGGCAGTTATAGAAACATTGAAACATAGAATGTGTCGGCAGATAAGAACCATTCGGTCCATCTAGTCTGCCCAATTTTTTTTTTTTTGAGTACTTTTATTAGTCCCCCATTCCCGGTCTTATAGCTAGGATAGCCTTGTGTCTATCCCACGCATGCTTAAAATCCTTGACTGTGTTTACCTCTACCACTTCTGCTGGCAGGCTATTCCATACATCCACTACCCTCTCAGTAAAGTAATATTTCCTGATATTACTTTTAAATCATTGCCCCTCTAATTTAAGACTATGTCCTCTAGTTGTGGTAGTTTTTCTTCTTTTAAATATACTCTCTTCCTTTACTGTGTTGATTCCCTTTATGTATTTAAATGTTTCTATCATATCCCCCCTGTTACGTCTTTCCTCCAAGCTATACATGTTAAGATGCTTTAACCTTTCCTTATAGTTATATATCTTATCCTATAATAATAATAATAATAATGGGAGGTGTGTTATATGATGCTGGCAGTTATATATCTTATTCTATTATAATAAAAATGGAAGGTGTGTTATATGATGCTGCAGTTATATATCTTATCCTATCATAATAATAATGGAAAGTGTGTTATATGATGCTGGCAGTTATGTATCTTATCCCATAATAATAATAATGGAAGGTGTGTTATATAATGCTGGCAGTTATATATCTTATCCCATAATAATTATAATAATGGGAGGTGTGTTATATGATGCTGGCAGTAATATATCTTATCCTATAATAATAATAATGGGAGGTGTGTTATATGATGCTGGCAGTAATATATCTTATCCTATAATAATAATAATAATAGGAGGTGTGTTATATGATGCTGGCAGTGATATATCTTATCATATAATAATAATAATAATAATAATAATGGGAGGTGTGTTGTATGATGCTGGCAGTGTAGCGGAGATGCAATATTACC
Source organism: Pelodytes ibericus (assembly GCA_036172795.1). Classification (NCBI taxonomy): domain Eukaryota; kingdom Metazoa; phylum Chordata; class Amphibia; order Anura; family Pelodytidae; genus Pelodytes; species Pelodytes ibericus. Next base: position 217,322,101 of record CM069861.1, on the reverse strand, counting down.
CAGGTTATCTCCGCTTATAATCCAAGTGAGACTCAGGAACAAGTAAATAGTAAATCCAAAGGCAGGGTTTTCAGCAGGTCAAATACAGCAATATCCCAACAGCAATCCCAATAACTGGACGACACACAGTTTCAGGAGCATAACTGACAAGCCTTTTACAGCAAGATTGAACTCCTTTATTTGACAAACAACACAGACTTATATACACCAAACTGCAATCAGATAACACTTGATTAAACAATAGAAAACTTAAACACATCACCAGTAAAGCAGTATCTAGCCACTTTAATCTGGAGCCAGAAGCAAGGTAGTCAGACTGGGTGGCTGACATAACTAAACAATGGAAGGCTTTAATACACAGAAAATACAGCAGATACACGGATGCAGCTTTATACAGTATTTTTGTAGGGTTGCCTGGTGCCATCCGCTACACTGCTCCCCCTTGCCCACAAGCCGGCATACACAGTCTGATCCAACACGGATCGGCTTGGGGATGTCCGGGGAGGCTCACGGATCATTTCTCTAGGTCCGTTTGCCGAGACAACCCATTAGCATTTCCATTCTGTTTACCCGGGCGGTACTGGATATTAAAGTCAAAGGGCTGCAGCGCCAGACTCCAGCGCAGCAGCCGGGCATTGTCCCCAGCCACCCGGTTTAGCCATACTAACGGGTTGTGATCCGTGAGCAAGGAAAAAGCTTGTCCGTACAAATATGGCTGTAATTTCTTCAGGGCCCACACCACAGCCAGGCATTCTTTCTCGATGGCGGCGTAGCTTACTTCTCGAGGTAACAGTTTCCGGCTGATGTAAGCCACGGGATGTTCTCCGCCATCGGCCCCGACTTGGCTTAATACTGCTCCCAATCCAAACATAGAAGCGTCTGTGTGGACAAGAAAACGTTTAGTTGGATTGGGAGCTGCCAAGACAGGGGCATTTGTCAATGCATCTTTTAACAACTGAAATGCCTGTTCACACTCCGGGGTCCAGGTTACTTGGCGGGGTAGGTTTTTACGTGTCAAGTCGGTGAGAGGTTTGGCCAGGGCACTGTAATTCGGGACAAATTTCCGGTAGTATCCGGCCGTTCCTAAGTACGCTAACACTTGGGTCTTAGTCCTAGGGGTGGGCCATTGAGCTACAGCCTCTACTTTGGCTGGTTCCGGCTTTTGCTTGCCACATCCTACCCGATGACCTAGGTACTGTACTTCAGCCATTCCTATGCTGCATTTGGCTGGTTTCAGCGTTAAACCAGCGGCCCTAATCCTGTCTAGGACCGCTCCTATATGGGTCAGGTGTTCCTGCCAGGTATTGCTGAAAATGGCAATATCGTCGAGGTATGCGCAGGTATAATCCTGGAACCCATCTAGGAGGCGGTCCACCATCCGCTGAAAAGTAGCCGGGGCGTTTTTCATCCCAAACGGCATGACCTTAAATTGGTACAAGCCGAATGGGGTGACAAAGGCCGACTTAGGGATGGCGTCTTGTGCCAAGGGTATTTGCCAATACCCTTTACACAAGTCAATTGTGGTGAGATAGTGCCCCCTCGCCATCCGATCCAGGAGTTCGTCTATCCTGGGCATAGGATAGGCGTCCGATACCGTCTTCTCATTTAATCTCCGGTAGTCTACACAAAACCGGGTCGTGCCGTCCCGCTTTGGCACTAGCACTACCGGAGATGCCCAGGGGCTGTCAGAGGGCTCAATCACCCCCAGCTGGAGCATCTCATCTATCTCCTTGCGCATGTTCGCCCGTACCGCTTCTGGGATGCGGTACGGGGTCTGACGCATGGGAAGTTGCCCTGGGGTGTCTACTCGGTGAGTGGCCAGAGGAGTGTAACCAGGTACATTAGAGAAGATATCCTGCTTCTCCCTCAACAGCTGTTGTACCTCGCTCCGCTCCTGTGGGCTCAACCGATCCCCCAGGGTGACCTCCCCTAAGTCCCCGGATAACTGACCCTCTCCCAGCAGATCCGGGAGAGGTAAACTGTCAAACTCCTCGGAGCTAGGCGCACATATAGCGGTCACTTCCTCCGAGCGCTCCTGGTAGGGCTTCATCATGTTCACATGGAGCATGCGTCGCCCCCCAGTACCAACGCACGAGCCGATTATATAAGTGGTGTCACACCGTTGTTCCACCACCTTATAAGGGCCCTGCCAGGCGGCCTGCAGCTTATCGTGTCGGACAGGTTTTAAGATTAACACCTTCTGCCCGACCTGAAAGCTACGGTCCCTGGCGCCCCGATCATACCATGTGCGTTGGCGTGTCTGAGCCGCCTGCAAATTCTCGCGTACCGTCTGAGTTAAGGCCTCAAGGCGGTCTCGGAATGCCAACAAATAGGGTATGATGGGGGTGCCGTCAGTGCTCCGTTCTCCCTCCCAATGCTCTCTGATCAAATCTAAAGGCCCTCGTACCCTGCGGCCAAACAATAGTTCAAATGGGGAGAACCCAGTGGATTCCTGCGGCACCTCCCGGTAAGCAAAGAGGAGGTGTGGCAGGAACTTCTCCCAGTCCTTGTGGGTCTCTGCGAAGGTTCGGAGCATTTGTTTCAATGTACCGTTGAAACGTTCGCAGAGCCCATTCGTCTGGGGGTGGTAAGGGGAACTAATGACCGGCTTAATGTCACAAAACTTCCAGAGGCGCTGCGTGACTTCGGCGGTGAACTGGGTGCCCTGATCGGAGACAATCTCCCTGGGGAGTCCCACCCGGGAGAATATCTTCATCAGGGCTTCGGCTACTGTCTCAGCCTGTATATTCGTCAGGGCCACCGCCTCTGGATATCTGGTGGCATAATCTACTACTGTCAGGATAAATCTTTTACCTGACGGGCTTGCTTTGTTGAAGGGTCCTATTAGGTCAACTGCTACCCTGCTAAAGGGTTCCTCGATTATGGGGAGGGGATGTAACTTGGCCTTGCGCCGGTCCCCCCTTTTCCCCACCCTTTGACAGGTATCGCACGTGTTGCAATACCTGCGCACCTCCTGGCTAATTCCCGGCCAAAAGAAACTTTGGGTTAACCTGTATCGGGTCCTGCTGACCCCTAAATGTCCAGATAGCGGAATGTCATGGGCTATCCGTAGTAACTCCGCCCGGTACCGCTGAGGTACCACTAACTGCCTCATCACAATCGGGTCTGACCCGTATACCTGCTTATCCGTCTCCCGATATAACAGCTGGTTGTCCCAAATAAACCTTTCGCCCTCCCCCCCAGGCGTGTCTGCTGTCACCTTGTCCCTATACACCTGCAAGGTGGGGTCAGTCACTACCTCAGCTGCAAATTCGTTAGGAGGGGCCCAGGGGACACAGTCAGGGGAAGGGGAGGGATCTCTTACCTGAACCTCCGGGAGTGTGTTGTAGTCCTGGGTGCGGGCCTGTTGTCGAGTGACCACAGGGTGAGCTTCTCCTGTGGTGGGTGTCTGGGGCTCAAAAGCAGATGTGAGCCTCCCCAGATCGTTCCCCAATAAAACCTCCGCCGGTAACTGCGGCATCAACCCCACCTCCACATGCCCTGCCCCCGCTCCCCAATGCAAATGTACCCTTGCTGTGGGTAGCCGGTATACCCCTCCCCCGGCTACCCTGACGGCCACAGTCTTATTAAGTTTAGCTTGGTCTGAGACCAGGTGACTTTTTACCAGGGTGATGGTGGCTCCTGAGTCACGTAGCCCCTGAACCGCTTTACCCTCCAGATACACGGTCTGCCTGTGATGCTGGCGGTTGTCTGCGTTAGCCTGGACGGGATCTGCCTCGTGCAGTACCTCCCACTGCTCTACTGTTGTGATGGGAACTGCTGAACCATACGGTGTGGCCACGATGTCCTGGTAGTGATGGGCTGCGGCGGCTCTCGGTGGTGGTGGCGGACCGGGTCGAATCCAGGTGGAACGGTCCCGCAGCTGGGGGCATTCCCTTTTATAATGTCCCCACTTCTGGCAGTGGCGGCAAGGGCCCGACGTGGGCTGGCGGAAACGTGGCTGTGCAGCGGGTGGTGGTGGTGGTGGCAGTGACCTTGGTAGAGCTGGCGTGTAGTTATTTCCCCCAAAGGTTTTAAAAGGTACTTTTGGAGCTGCAGGTTTTTGCTGCCTGCGTGCATCCAGGTACTCGTCCGCCTTCCTGGCTGCTTCGGTAAGGGAGGTAGGGTTTCTGTCTCTTACCCACTCCTGTACCTCGCTGGTTACTCCTTCATAAAATTGCTCCAGCAGTACCATTTGCAATACATCCTCCATAGACCGTGCCTTGCTCGCTTGCACCCACCCCAAGACTGCTCGTTGCAGTCTGCATGCCCACTCAGCATGTGAGTCTTTCTCCACCTTCTTTAAATCCCTGAATCTCCGCCGGTATGCTTCTGGTGTTATAGCATACCTGGCCAATATAATTTCTTTCACTTTGTGGTAATTCCGTATTTCATCATTCGGTACAGTCCGATATGCCTCAGCTGCCCTCCCAGTTAACCTCCCTGCCAAAATAGGTACCCAGTCCTCTGTGCTGATTCTATGCAGTGCACACAGTCTCTCGAAATCTTGCAGGAAAGCGTCTATATCTTCCTCTGCCTCCACATATGTTTTAAAAGCCTGGTACGGTATTTTCGGCTTACCTTCATGTGGCATATTTACTGCAGAGCTGCGTTCTGGGGCCGCTGTTTGACTCCTCAGTATAAATTCCTGGACCTCCGTTATTGTTTTGGAAACAATCTCTGTTGGAGGGTGTTCCCCATAGAAAGACAGCCGAAATTGTACCTGCCTCTGGAACTCCCTTTGTTCCGGTGTTTCTCCCGAATTCCCCTGTTCGGGAACCGAATCGCCTTCCATTCGGTACTCCGCCATCAGTTCAGTGATAAGTGCCGCTTTTGTCTTATTGCTGGCTTGTATACCCTTTGCCTCCAGAAGGTCTTTTAGCGTGGAGCGTTTTAGTGTGGCAAAATCAATCTCCATCCGTACTCCATTTAGGCTTGTTCCTCTGTGAGTCTGGATCCCAGCGCTGCCAACCAATGTAGCGGAGATGCAATATTACCCAGGTTATCTCCGCTTATAATCCAAGTGAGACTCAGGAACAAGTAAATAGTAAATCCAAAGGCAGGGTTTCCAGCAGGTCAAATACAGCAATATCCCAACAGCAATCCCAATAACTGGACGACACACAGTTTCAGGAGCATAACTGACAAGCCTTTTTCAGCAAGAGTGAACTACTTTATTTGACAAACAACACAGACTTATATACACCAAACTGCAATCAGATAACACTTGATTAAACAATAGAAAACTTAAACACATCACCAGTAAAGCAGTATCTAGCCACTTTAATCTGGAGCCAGAAGCAAGGTAGTCAGACTGGGTGGCTGACATAACTAAACAATGGAAGGCTTTAATACACAGAAAATACAGCAGATACACAGATTCAGCTTTATACAGTATTTTTGTAGGGTTGCCTGGTGCCATCCGCTACAGGCAGTAATATATCTTATACTATAATAATAATAATTATAATAATGGGATGTGTGTTATATGATGCTGGCAGTAATATATCTCATCCTATAATAATAATAAGATGTGTGTTATATGATGCTGGCAATAATATGTCTTATCCTATAATAATAATAATAATAATAATAATGGAAGGTGTGTTATAAGATGCTGCAGTTATAAATCTTATCCTATAAAAATAATAATGGGAGGTGTGTTATATGATGCTGGCAGTTATAAATCTTATCCTATAATAATAATAATGGGAGGTGTGTTATATGATGCTGGCAGTTATAAATCTTATCCTATAATAATAATAATGGGATGTGTGTTATATGATGCTGGCAGTTATATATCTTATCCTATAATAATAATGGGATGTGTGTTATTTGATGCTGGCAGTTATATATTTTATCCTATAATCATAATGGGATGTGTGTTATATGATGCTGGCAGTTATATATATTATCCTATAATAATAATAATAATAATAATGGGAGGTGTGTTATATGATGCTGGCAGTTATATATATTATTCTATTATAATAAAAATGTAAGGTGTGTTATATGATGCTGCAGTTATATATCGTATCCTATCATAATAATAATGGAAAGTGTGTTATATGATGCTGGCAGTTATATATCTTATCCTATAATAATAATAATGGGAGATGTGTTATATGATGCTGCAGTTATATATCTTATCCCATAATAATAATAATAATAATGGAAGGTGTGTTATATAATGCTGGCAGTTATGTATCTTATCCCACAATAATTATAATAATGGGAGATGTGTTATATGATGCTGGCAGTTATATCTTATCCTATAATAATAATATCTGGAGGTGTGTTATATGATGCTGGCAGTTATATATTGTATCCTATAATATGATGCTGGCAGTAATTTATCTTATCCTAGAATAATAATGGGATGTGTGTTATATGATGCTGGCAGTAATATATCTTATCCTATAATAATAATAATAATGGGAGGTGTGTTATATGATGCTGGCAGTAATATATCTTATCCTATAATAATAATAATAATAATAATAATAATGGGATGTGTGTTATATGATGCTGGCAGTAATATATCTTATCCTATAATAATAATGGGATGTGTGTTATATGATGCTGGCAGTAATATATCTTATCCTATAATAATAATAATGAAAGGTGTGTTATATGATGCTGGCAGTAATATATCTTATCCTATAATAATAATGGGATGTGTGTTATATGATGCTGGCAGTTATATATCTTATCCTATAATAATAATGGATGTGTGTTATTTGATGCTGGCAGTTATATATCTTATCCTATAATAATAATAATAATAATGGGAGGTGTGTTATATGATGCTGGCAGTTATATATATTATTCTATTATAATAAAAATGGAAGGTGTGTTATATGATGCTGCAGTTATATATCTTATCCTATCATAATAATAATGGAAAGTGTGTTATATGATGCTGGCAGTTATATATCTTATCCTAGAATAATAATGGGATGTGTGTTATATGATGCTGGCAGTAATATATATTATCCTATAATAATAATAATGGGAGGTGTGTTATATGATGCTGGCAGTAATATATCTTATCCTATAATAGTAATAATAATAATAATAATAGGAGGTGTGTTATATGATGCTGGCAGTGATATATCTTATCCTATAATAATAATAATAATAATAATGGGAGGTATGTTATATGATGCTGGCAGTAATATATCTTATACTATAATAATAATAATTATAATAATGGGATGTGTGTTATATGATGCTGGCAGTAATATGTCTTATCCTATAATAATAATAATAATGGGAGGTGTGTTATATGATGCTGGCAGTTATATATCTTATCCTATAATAATAATGGGATGTGTGTTATTTGATGCTGGCAGTTTAATATTTTATCCTATAATGATAATGGGATGTGTGTTATATGATGCTGGCAGTTATATATCTTATCATATAATAATAATAATAATAATGGAAAGTGTGTTATATGATGCTGGCAGTTATATATCTTATCCTATAATAATAATAATGGGAGATGTGTTATATGATGCTGCAGTTATATATCCTATCCCATAATAATAATAATGGAAGGTGTGTTATATAATGCTGGCAGTTATGTATCTTATCCCATAATAATAATAATAATGGGAGATGTGTTATATGATGCTGGCAGTTATATCTTATCCTATAATAATAATATTGGGAGGTGTGTTATATGATGCTGGCAGTTATATATTGTATCCTATAATATGATGCTGGCAGTAATTTATCTTATCCTAGAATAATAATGGGATGTGTGTTATATGATGCTGGCAGTAATATATCTTATCCTATAATAATAATAATAATGGGAGGTGTGTTATATGATGCTGGCAGTAATATATCTTATCCTATAATAATAATAATAATAATAATGGGATGTGTGTTATATGATGCTGGCAGTAATATATCTTATCCTATAATAATAATGGGATGTGTGTTATATGATGCTGGCAGTAATATATCTTATCCTATAATAATAATAATGGAAGGTGTGTTATATGATGCTGGCAGTAATATATCTTATCCTATAATAATAATGGGATGTGTGTTATATGATGCTGGCAGTTATATATCTTATCCTATAATAATAATAATAATGGATGTGTGTTATTTGATGCTGGCAGTTATATATTTTATCCTATAATAATAATGGGAGGTGTGTTATATGATGCTGCAGTTATATATCTTATCCTATCATAATAATAATGGAAAGTGTGTTATATGATGCTGGCAGTTATATATCTTATCCCATAATAATAATAATAATGGGAGATGTGTTATATGATGCTGGGAGTTATATCTTATCCTATAATAATAATATTGGGAGGTGTGTTATATGATGCTGGCAGTTATATATCTTATCCTATAATAATAATGGGATGTGTGTTATATGATGCTGGCAGTAATATATCTTATCCTATAATAATAATAATAATAGGATGTGTGTTATATGATGCTGGCAGTAATATATCTTATCCTATAATAATAATAATAATAATAATAATGGGATGTGTGTTATATGATGCTTGCAGTAATATATCTTATCCTATAATAATAATAATGGGATGTGTGTTATATGATGCTGGCAGTTATATATCTTATCCTATAATAATAATGGGATGTGTGTTATTTGATGCTGGCAGTTATATATTTTATCCTATAATGATAATGGGTTGTGTGTTATATGATGCTGGCAGTTATATATCTTATCCTATAATAATAATAATAATGGGATGTGTGTTATATGATGCTGCAGTTATATATCTTATCCTATCATAATAATAATGGAAAGTGTGTTATATGATGCTGGCAGTTATATATCTTATCCTATAATAATAATAATGGGAAATGTGTTATATGATGCTGCAGTTATATATCTTATCCCATAATAATAATAATGGAAGGTGTGTTATATAATGCTGGCAGTTATGTATCTTATCCCATAATAATAATAATAATGGGAGATGTGTTATATGATGCTGGCAGTTATATCTTATCCTATAATAATAATATTGGGAGGTGTGTTATATGATGCTGGCAGTTATATATCTTATCCTATAATAATAATGGGATGTGTGTTATATGATGCTGGCAGTAATATATCTTATCCTATAATAATCATAATGTGATGTGTGTTATATGATGCTGGCAGTAATATATCTTATCCTATAATAATAATAATAATAGGATGTGTGTTATATGATGCTGGCAGTAATATATCTTATCCTATAATAATAATGGGATGTGTGTTATATGATGCTGGCAGTAATATATCTTATCCTATAATAATAATAATAATAATAATAATGGGATGTGTGTTATATGATGCTGGCAGTAATATATCTTATCCTATAATAATAATAATAATGGGATGTGTGTTATATGATGCTGGCAGTAATATATCTTATCCTATAATAATAATGGGATGTGTGTTATATGATGCTGGCAGTTATATATCTTATTCTATTATAATAATAATGGTAGGTGTGTTATATGATGCTGCAGTTATATATCTTATCCTATCATAATAATAATGGAACGTGTGTTATATGATGCTGGCAGTTATATATCTTATCCCATAATAATAATAATGGTAGGTGTGTTATATGATGCTGCAGTTATATATCATATCCTATCATAATAATAATGGGACATGTGTTATATGATGCTGGCAGATATATCTTATCCTATAATAATAATAATGGGAGGTGTGTTATATGATGCTGGCAGTTATATATCTTATCCTATAATAATAATGGGATGTGTGTTATTTGATGCTGGCAGTTATATATTTTATCCTATAATAATAATGGGATGTGTGTTATATGATGCTGGCAGTTATATATCTTATCCTATAATAATAATAATAATAATAATAATAATGGGAGGTGTGTTATATGATGCTGGCAGTTTTATATCTTATTCTATTATAATAAAAATGGAAGGTTTGTTATATGATGCTGCAGTTATATATCTTATCCTATCATAATATTAATGGAAAGTGTGTTATATGATGCTGGCAGTTATATATCTTATCCTATAATAATAATAATGTGAGATGTGTTATATGATGCTGCAGTTATATATCTTATCCCATAATAATAATAATGGGAGATGTGTTATATTATGCTGGCAGTTATATCTTATCCTATAATAATAATATTGGGAGGGGTGTTATATGATGCTGGCAGTTATATAGCTTATCCTATAATAATAATGGGATGTGTGTTATATGATGCTGGCAGTTATATATTGTATCCTATAATATGATGCTGGCATTAACATATCTTATCCTATAATAATAATGGGATGTGTGTTACATGATGCTGGCAGTAATATATCTTATCCTATAATAATAATAATAATAATAATAATAATAATAATGTGATGTGTGTTATATGATGCTGGCAGTTATTTATCTTATCCTATCATAATAATAATGGGAAGTGTGTTATATGATGCTGGCAGTTATATATCTTATCCCATAATAATAATAATAATAATGGGAGATGTGTTATATGATGCTGGCAGTAATATATCTTATACTATAATAATAATAATAATAATTATAATAATGGGATGTGTGTTATATGATGCTGGCAGTAATATATCTCATCCTATAATAATAATGGGATGTGTGTTATATGATGCTGGCAGTTATATATCTTATCCTATAATAATAATGGATGTGTGTTATTTGATGCTGGCAGTTATATATGTTATCCTATAATAATAATGGGAGGTGTGTTATATGATGCTGCAGTTATATATCTTATCCTATCATAATAATAATGGAAAGTGTGTTATATGATGCTGGCAGTTATATATCTTATCCCATAATAATAATAATAATGGGAGATGTGTTATATGATGCTGGGAGTTATATCTTATCCTATAATAATAATATTGGGAGGTGTGTTATATGATGCTGGCAGTTATATATCTTATCCTATAATAATAATGGGATGTGTGTTATATGATGCTGGCAGTAATATATATTATGCTATAATAATAATAATAATAATAGGATGTGTGTTATATGATGCTGGCAGTAATATATCTTATCCTATAATAATAATAATAATAATAATAATAATGGGATGTGTGTTATATGATGCTGGCAGTAATATATCTTATCCTATAATAATAATAATAATAATGGGATGTGTGTTATATGATGCTGGCAGTAATATGTCTTATCCTATAATAATAATGGGATGTGTGTTATATGATGCTGGCAGTTATATATCTTATCCTATAATAATAATGGGATGTGTGTTATTTGATGCTGGCAGTTATATATTTTATCCTATAATAATAATAATGGGAGGTGTGTTATATGATGCTGCAGTTATATATCTTATCCTATCATAATAATAATGGAAAGTGTGTTATATGATGCTGGCAGTTATATATCTTATCCCATAATAATAATAATAATGGGAGATGTGTTATATGATGCTGGCAGTTATATCTTATCCTATAATAATAATATTGGGAGGTGTGTTATATGATGCTGGCAGTTATATATCTTATCCTATAATAATAATGGGATGTGTGTTATATGATGCTGGCAGTAATATATCTTATCCTATAATAATCGTAATGTGATGTGTGTTATATGATGCTGGCAGTAATATATCTTATCCTATAATAATAATAATAATAATAATAGGATGTGTGTTATATGATGCTGGCAGTAATATATCTTATCCTATAATAATAATGGGATGTGTGTTATATGATGCTGGCAGTAATATATCTTATCCTATAATAATAATAATAATAATAATAATAATAATGGGATGTGTGTTATATGATGCTGGCAGTAATATATCTTATCCTATAATAATAATAATAATGGGATGTGTGTTATATGATGCTGGCAGTAATATATCTTATCCTATAATAATAATGGGATGTGTGTTATATGATGCTGGCAGTTATATATCTTATCCTATAATAATAATAATGGGAGGTGTGTTATATGATGCTGGCAGTTATATATCTTATTCTATTATAATAATAATGATAGGTGTGTTATATGATGCTGCAGTTATATATCTTATCCTATCATAATAATAATGGAACGTGTGTTATATGATGCTGGCAGTTATATATCTTATCCCATAATAATAATAATAATGGGACATGTGTTGTATGATGCTGGCAGATATATCTTATCCTATAATAATAATAATGGGAGGTGTGTTATATGATGCTGGCAGTTATATATCTTATCCTATAATAATAATGGGATGTGTGTTATTTGATGCTGGCAGTTATATATTTTATCCTATAATAATAATGGGATGTGTGTTATATGATGCTGGCAGTTATATATCTTATCCTATAATAATAATAATAATAATGGGAGGTGTGTTATATGATGCTGGCAGTTTTATATCTTATTCTATTATAATAAAAATGGAAGGTTTGTTATATGATGCTGCAGTTATATATCTTATCCTATCATAATATTAATGGAAAGTGTGTTATATGATGCTGGCAGTTATATATCTTATCCTATAATAATAATAATGTTAGATGTGTTATATGATGCTGCAGTTATATATCTTATCCCATAATAATAATAATGGGAGATGTGTTATATGATGCTGGCAGTTATATCTTATCCTATAATAATAATATTGGGAGGTGTGTTATATGATGCTGGCAGTTATATAGCTTATCCTATAATAATAATGGGATGTGTGTTATATGATGCTGGCAGTTATATATTGTATCCTATAATATGATGCTGGCATTAACATATCTTATCCTATAATAATAATGGGATGTGTGTTACATGATGCTGGCAGTAATATATCTTATCCTATAATAATAATAATAATAATAATAATGTGATGTGTGTTATATGATGCTGGCAGTTATTTATCTTATCCTATCATAATAATAATGGGAAGTGTGTTATATGATTCTGGCAGTTATATATCTTATCCCATAATAATAATAATAATGGGAGGTGTGTTATATGATGCTGGCAGTTATATATCTTATCCTATAATAATAATGGGATGTGTGTTATTTGATGCTGCAGTTATATATCTTATCCTATCATAATATTAATGGAAAGTGTGTTATATGATGCTGGCAGTTATATATCTTATCCTATAATAATAATAATGTGAGATGTGTTATATGATGCTGCAGTTATATATCTTATCCCATAATAATAATAATGGGAGATGTGTTATATGATGCTGGCAGTTATATCTTATCCTATAATAATAATATTGGGAGGTGTGTTATATGATGCTGGCAGTTATATAGCTTATCCTATAATAATAATGGGATGTGTGTTATATGATGCTGGCAGTTATATATTGTATCCTATAATATGATGCTGGCATTAACATATCTTATCCTATAATAATAATGGGATGTGTGTTACATGATGCTGGCAGTAATATATCTTATCCTATAATAATAATAATAATAATAATAATAATAATGTGATGTGTGTTATATGATGCTGGCAGTTATTTATCTTATCCTATCATAATAATAATGGGAAGTGTGTTATATGATTCTGGCAGTTATATATCTTATCCCATAATAATAATAATAATGGGAGGTGTGTTATATGATGCTGGCAGTTATATATCTTATCCTATAATAATAATGGGATGTGTGTTATTTGATGCTGGCAGTTATATATTTTATCCTATAATAATAATGGGATGTGTGTTATATGATGCTGGCAGTTATATATCTTATCCTATAATAATAATAATAATAATAATGGAAGGTGTGTTATATGATGCTGCAGTTATATATCTTATCCTATCATAATAATAATAGAAAGTGTGTTATATGATGCTGGCAGTTATATATCTTATCCCATAATAATAATAATGGAAGGTGTGTTATATAATGCTGGCAGTTATATATCTTATCCCATAATAATTATAATAATGGGAGATGTGTTATATGATGCTGGCAGTTATATCTTATCCTATAATAATAATATTGGGAGGTGTGTTATATGATGCTGGCAGTTATATATCTTATCCTAGAATAATAATGGGATGTGTGTTATATGATGCTGGCAGTAATATATCTTATCCTATAATAATAATAATGGGAGGTGTGTTATATGATGCTTTCAGTAATATATCTTATCCTATAATAATAATAATAATAATAATAATAATAGGAGGTGTGTTATATGATGCTGGCAGTGATATATCTTATCCTATAATAATAATAATAATAATAATGATGGGAGGTGTGTTATATGATGCTGGCAGTAATATATCTTATACTATAATAATAATAAATATAATAATGGGATGTGTGTTATATGATGCTGGCAGTAATATATCTCATCCTATAATAATAATGGGATGTGTGTTATATGATGCTGGCAGTAATATGTCTTATCCTATAATAATAATAATAATGGAAGGTGTGTTATAAGATGCTGCAGTTATAAATCTTATCCTATAATAATAATAATGGGAGTTGTGTTATATGATGCTGGCAGTAATATATCTTATCCTATAATAATAATAATAATGGAATGTGTGTTATATGATGCTGGCAGTAATATATCTTATCCTATAATAATAATAATAATAATAATAATAATAATAATGGGATGTGTGTTATATGATGCTGGCAGTAATATATCTTATCCTATAATAATAATGGGAGATGTGTTATATGATTCTGGCAGTAATATATCGTATCCTATAATAATAATAATAATGGGATATGTGTTATTTGATGCTGGCAGTAATATATCTTATCCTATAATAATAATGGGATGTGTGTTATATGATGCTGGCAGTAATATATCTTATCCCAAAAAAATAATCATGTGATGTGTGTTATATGATGCTGGCAGTAATATATCTTATCCTATAATAATAATGGGATGTGTGTTATATGATGCTGGCAGTAATATATCTTATCCTATAATAATAATAATGGAAGGTGTGTTATATGATGCTGGCAGTAATATATTTTATGCTATAATATTAATGGGATGTGTGTTATATGATGCTGGCAGTAATATATCTTATCCTATAATAATAAAGGGATGTGTGTTATATGATGCTGGCAGTTATATATCTTATCCTATAATAATAATAATAATAATAATAATAATGGGATGTGTGTTATATGATGCTGGCAGTAATATATCTTATCCTATAATAATAATGGGATGTGTGTTATATGATGCTGGCAGTAATATATCTTATCCTATAATAATAATAATAATGTGATGTGTGTTATATGATGCTGGCTGTAATATATCTTATCCTATAATAATAACAATAATGGGATGTGTGTTATATGATGCTGGCAGTTATATATCTTATCCTATCATAATAGTAATGGAAAGTGTGTTATATGATGCTGGCAGTTATATCTTATCCTATAATTATAATAATGGGAGGTGTTTTATATGATGCTGGCCGTTATATATGTTATCTTATAATAATAATGGGATGTGTGTTATATGATGCTGGCAGTTATATATTATATCCTATAATAATAATGGGATGTGTGTTCTATGATGCGGGCAGTTATATATCTTATCCTATAATAATAATAATAATGGGAGGTGTGTTATATGATTCTGGCAGTTATATATCTTATTCTATTATAATAATAATGGAAGGTGTGTTATATGATACTGCAGTTATATATCTTATCCTATCATAATAATAATGGAAAGTGTGTTATATGATGCTGGCAGTTATATATCTTATCCTATAATAATATTAATGGGAGATGTGTTATATGATGCTGCAGTTATATATCTTATCCCATAATAATAATAATGGAAGGTGTGTTATATGATGCTGGCAGTTATATATCTTATCCCATAATAATAATAATAATAATAATAATAATAATAATAATAATAATGGGAGATGTGTTATATGATGCTGGCAGTTATATCTTATCCTATAATAATAATGGGATGTGTGTTATATGATGCTGGCAGTTATATATTGTATCCTATAATAATAATGTGATGTGTGTTATATGATGCTGGAAGTTATATATCGGATCCCATAATAATAATAATGGGATGTGTGTTCTATGATGCTGGCAGTAATATATCTTATCCTATAATAATAATAATAATCGGATGTGTGTTATATGATGCTGGCAGTAATATATCTTATCCTATAATAATAATAATAATGGGATGTGTGTTATATGATGCTGGCAGTAATATATCTTATCCTATAATAATGATGGGATGTGTGTTATATGATGCTGGCAGTAATATATCTTATCCTATAATAATAATAATGGGATGTGTGTTATATGATGCTGGCAGTAATATATCTTATCCTATAATAATAATGGGATGTGTGTTATATGATGCTGGCAGTAATATATCTTATCCTATAATAATAATAATAATGTGATGTGTGTTATATGATGCTGGCTGTAATATATCTTATCCTATAATAATAATAATAATGGGATGTGTGTTATATGATGCTGGCAGTTATATATCTTATTCTATTATAATAATAATGGAAGGTGTGTTATATGATGCTGCAGTTATATATCTTATCCTATCATAATAGTAATGGAAAGTGTGTTATATGATGCTGGCAGTTATATATCTTATCCTATAATAATAATAATGGGAGATGTGTTATATGATGCTGCAGTTATATATCTTATCCCATAATAATAATAATGGAAAGTGTGTTATATGATGCTGGCAGTTATATCTTATCCTATAATTATAATAATGGGAGGTGTTTTATATGATGCTGGCCGTTATATATCTTATCCTATAATAATAATGGGATGTGTGTTATATGATGCTGGCAGTTATATATTATATCCTATAATAATAATGGGATGTGTGTTCTATGATGCTGGCAGTTATATATCTTATCCTATAATAATAATAATAATAATAATGGGAGGTGTGTTATATGATTCTGGCAGTTATATATCTTATTCTATTATAATAATAATGGAAGGTGTGTTATATGATACTGCAGTTATATATCTTATCCTATCATAATAATAATGGAAAGTGTGTTATATGATGCAGGCAGTTATATATCTTATCCTATAATAATATTAATGGGAGATGTGTTATATGATGCTGCAGTTATATATCTTATCCCATAATAATAATAATGGAAGGTGTGTTATTTGATGCTAGCAGTTATATATCTTATCCCATAATAATAATAATAATAATAATAATGGGAGATGTGTTATATGATGCTGGCAGTTATATCGTATCCTATAATAATAATAATAATAATGGGAGGTGTGTTATATGATGCTGCAGTTATATATCTTATCCTATCATAATAGTAATGGAAAGTGTGTTATATGATGCTGGCAGTTATATATCTTATCCTATAATAATAATAATGGGAGATGTGTTATATGATGCTGCAGTTATATATCTTATCCCATAATAATAATAATGGAAAGTGTGTTATATGATGCTGGCAGTTATATCTTATCCTATAATTATAATAATGGGAGGTGTTTTATATGATGCTGGCCGTTATATATCTTATCCTATAATAATAATGGGATGTGTGTTATATGATGCTGGCAGTTATATATTATACCCTATAATAATAATGGGATGTGTGTTCTATGATGCTGGCAGTTATATATCTTATCCTATAATAATAATAATAATAATAATGGGAGGTGTGTTATATGATTCTGGCAGTTATATATCTTATTCTATTATAATAATAATGGAATGTGTGTTATATGATACTGCAGTTATATATCTTATCCTATCATAATAATAATGGAAAGTGTGTTATATGATGCTGGCAGTTATATATCTTATCCTATAATAATATTAATGGGAGATGTGTTATATGATGCTGTAGTTATATATCTTATCCCATAATAATAATAATGGAAGGTGTGTTATATGATGCTGGCAGTTATATATCTGATCCCATAATAATAATAATAATAATAATGGGAGGTGTGTTATATGATGCTGGCAGTTATATATCTTATCCTATAATAATAATGGGATGTGTGTTATATGATGCTGGCAGTTATATATTGTATCCTATAATAATAATGTGATGTGTGTTATATGATGCTGGAAGTTATATATCGGATCCCATAATAATAATAATGGGATGTGTGTTATATGATGCTGGCAGTAATATATCTTATCCTATAATAATAATAATAATCGGATGTGTGTTATATGATGCTGGCAGTAATATATCTTATCCTATAATAATCATGGGATGTGTGTTATATGATGCTGGCAGTAATATATCTTATCCTATAATAATAATAATGGGATGTGTGTTATATGATGCTGGCAGTAATATAGCTTATCTTATAATAATAATGGGATGTGTGTTATATGATGCTGGCAGTAATATATCTTATCCTATAATAATGGAAGGTGTGTTATATGATGCTGGCAGTAATATATCTTATGCTATAATAAGAATGGGAGATGTATTATATGATGCTGGCAGTTATATCTTATCCTATAATAATAATAGGATGTATGTTATATGATGCTGGCAGTTATATATTATATCCTATTATAATAATGGGATGTGTGTTATATGATGCTGGCAGTTATATATCTTATTCTATTATAATAATAATGGAAGGTGTGTTATATGATGCTGGCAGTTATATATCTTATTCTATAATAATAATGGGACGTGTGTTATATGATGCTGGCAGTTATATATCGTATCCCATAATAATAATAATGGAAGGTGTGTTATATGATGCTGGCAGTTATATCTTATCCTATAATAATAATAATGGGGGATGTGTTATATGATGCTGCAGTTATATATCTCATCCCATAATAATAATAATGGAAGGTGTGTTATATGATGCTGGCAGTTATATATCTTATCCCATAATAATAATAATGGGAGATGTGTTATATGATGCTGGCAGTTATATCTTATCCTATAATAATAATAATATGATGTGTGTTATATGATGCTGGCAGTTATATATTATATCCTATTATAATAATGGGATGTGTGTTATATGATGCTGGAAGTTATATATCGTATTCTATAATAATAATAATGGAAGGTGTGTTATATGATGCTGGCAGTTATATATCTTATCCTATAATAATAATAATGGGAGGTGTGTTATATGATGCTGGCAGTTATATATCTTATCCTATAATAATAATAATAATAATGGAAGGTGTGTTATATGTTGCTGGCAGTTATATTTCTTATCCTATAATAATAATAATGGGAGGTGTGTTATATGATGCGGGCAGTTATATCTTATCCTATAATAATAATGGGAGGTTTGTTATATGATGCTGCCATATTTTATATCTTATCCTATAATAATAATAATAATGGAAGGTTTGTTATATGATGCTGGCAGGTATATATCTTATTCTATAATAATAATTATGGGATGTGTGTTATAGCATGATGGCAGTTATATATCATAATAATAATGGGAGGTGTGTTATATGATGCTAGCAGTTATATATCTTATTCTATAATGATAATAACAATGGGAGATGTGTTATATGATGCTGGCAGTTATATATCGTATCCTATAATAATAATAATGGGAGGTGTGTTATATGATGCTGTCAATTAAATATCTTATCGTATAATAATAATAGGAGTTGTGTTATTCGATGCTGGCAGTTATATATCTTATTCTATAATAATAATGTTAGGTGTGTTATATGATTCTGGCAGTTATATATCTTATCCTATAATACTAATTATAATAATGGGATGTGTGTTACATGATGCTGGAAGTTATATATATTATCCTATAATAATAATAATATAAGGTGTGTTATATGATGCTGGCAGTTATATATCTTATCCTATAATAATAATAATAATAATAATGGGAGGTGTGTTATATGATGCTGGAAGTTATATATCTTCACCTATAATAATGGAAGGTATGTTATATGATGCTGGTAGATATATATCTTATTCTATAATAATATTAATAATAATAATAATATTAATAATGGGATGTGTGTTATTTCATGCTCGCAGTTATATATCTTATTCTATAATTATAATAATAATGGGATGTGTGTTATGATGCTGGCCGTTACATATCTTATTCTATAATAATAATAATAATAATAATAATAATAATAGGATGTGTGTTATATGATCCTGGAAATTATATATCTTATTCTGTAATAATAATAATAATAATAATAATAATGGGAGGTGTGTTATATGATGCTGGCAGTTATATATCTTACCCTGTAATAATCATAATGGAAGGTGTGTTATATGATGCTGGCAGTTATATATCTTATTCTATAATAATAATACTAATAATAATAATAATGGGATGTGTGTTATATGATGTTGGCAGTTATATATCTTGTTCTATAATAATAATGGGATGTGTGTTATATGATGCTGGCAGTTATATATCTAATTCTGTAATAATAATCATAATAATAATAATAATGAGATGTGTGTTAAATTATTCTGGCAGTTATATATCTTATTCTATAATAATTATAATAATAATATAATAATGATAATATTCATAATAATGGGAGGTGTGCCAGCATCATTTAACACACATCCCATTATTATTATTATAGAATAAGATATATAACTGCCAGCATCATATAACACACATCCCATTATTATTATAATAGATTAAGATATATATCTGCCAGCATCATATAACACACATCCCATTATTATTATTATAGAATAAGATATGTATCTGCCAGCATCATATAACACACATCCCAATATTATTATTATTATTAATTATTATAGAATAATATATATAACTGCCAGCATCATATAACACACATCCCATTATTATTATTATAGGATAAGATATATAACTGCCAGCATCATATAACACACATCCCATTATTATTATTATTGTTATTATTATTATAGAATAAGATATATAACTGCAGCATTATTTAACACACCTCCCATTATTATTAATATTATTATTATTATTATTATATCTTATTCTATAACAATAATAATTAATAATAATGGGATGTGTGTTATATGATGCTGGCAGTTATATATCTTATTCTATTATAATACTAATAATAATAATAATAATAATGGGATGTGTGTTATATGATGCTGGCAGTTATATATCTTATTCTATTATTATAATAATTATAATAATAATAAAGGGATGTGTGTAATATCTATTATCCTATAGTAATAATAATAATAATGGAAGGCATGTTATATGATGCTGGCAGTTATATATCTTATCCTATAATAATAATGGGATGTGTGTTATATATCTTATTCTATATTAATAATAATAATAATAATAATGGAAGGTGTGTTAAATGATGCTGGCAGTTCTATATCTTATTCTGTAAAAATAATGGGAGGTGTGTTGTATGATGCTGGCAGTTATATATCTTATCCTTTAATAATAATATTAATAATGCAAGATGTGTTATATGATGCTGGCAGTTATATATCTTATCTAACAATAATAATAATAATATTAATAATGTGAGATGTGTTATATGATGCTGGAAGTTATATATCTTATCTAATACTAATAATATTAATAATGCAATATGCGTTATATGATGCTGGCAGTTATATATTTTATATAAAAATAATAATTTTAATAATGGGAGATATGTTATATAATGCTGGCAGTTATATATCTTATCTGATAATAATAATAATATTAATAATGCAAGATGTGTTATATGATGCTGGCAGTTATATATTTTATCTAATAATAATATTAATAAAGGGATGTTATATGATGCTGGCATTTATATATCTTATTTCATAATAATAATATTAATAATGCAAGATGTGTTTCAATGATGCTGGCAGTTATATATTTTATCTAATAATAATGATATTAATAATGCAAGATGTGTTATATGATGCTGGCAGTTATATATTTTATCTAATAATAATATTAATTTTAATAATGGGAGATATGTTATATGATGCTGGCAGTTATATATCGTATCTGATAATAATAATAATATTAATAATGCAAGATGTGTTATATGATGCTGGCAGTTATATGTTTTATCTAATAATAATAATATTAATAATGTGAGACATGTTATATGATGCTGGCTGTTAAATATCTTATCTGATAATAATAATATTAATAATGCAAGATGTGTTATATGATGCTGGCAGTTATATATTTTATCTAATAATAATGATATTAATAATGCAAGATGTGTTATATGATGCTGGTAGTTATATATTTTATCTAATAATAATAATATTAATAATGGGAGATATGTAATATGATGCTGGCAGTTATGTATCTTATCTGATAATAGTAATATTAATAATGCAAGATGTGTTATATGATGCTGGCAGTTATATATTTTATCTAATAATAATAATATTAAAAATGCGAGATGTGTTATATGATGCTGGCAGTTATATATCTTATCTAATACTAATAATATTAATAATGCAAGATGTGTTATATGATGCTGGCCGTTATATATTTTATCTAATAATAATAATGGGAGATATGTTATATGATGCTTGCAGTTATAGATCTTATTCTATAATAATAATAGTGCTGTGTTTTTATATTATGCTGGCAGTTATATACATTATCCTTTAATAATAATAATAATGATAATAATGGGAGGTATGTTATATGTTGCTTGCAGTTATAGATCTTATTCTATAATAATAATAATAATAATAATAATAATAATAATAATAATAGTGCTGTGTTTTTATATGATGCTGGCAGTTATATACATTATCCTTTAATAATAATAATAATAATGGGAGATGTGTTATATGATGCTGGCAGTTATATACATTATCATTTATTAATAATAATAATAATAATAATAATAATGGGAGATGTGTTATATGATGTTGGCAGTTATATACATTATCCTTTTAATAATAATAATAATAATAATAATGGGAGGTATGTTATATGTTGCTTGCAGTTATAGATCTTATTCTATAATAATAATAATAATAATAATAATAATAATAGTGCTGTGTTTTTATATGATGCTGGCAGTTATATACATTATCCTTTAATAATAATAATAATAATGGGAGATGTGTTATATGATGCTGGCAGTTATATACATTATCCTTTTAATAATAATAATAATAATCATAATTATAATAATGGGAGGTATGTTATATGATGCTTGCAGTTATAGATCTTATCCTATAATAATAATAATAGTTCTGTGTTTTTATATATTAAAATTAAAATATATTATTTAATAATAATGATTATAATTAATGGGAAGTGTGTTATATGATACTGGCAGTTATATATATTATCCTTTAATAATAATGATTATAATTAATGGGAAGTGTATTATATGATCCTGCCACTTATATATATTATCCTTTAATAATAATGATTATAATTAACCCCTTAGTGACGTGACTTTTTTGGCTTGTCCGACGCTTGGTGACATGGGCTGTTTTAACATCTCTTATGATGCAAATCTTTGCTGCTATTAGGACTTGAACTACAAGCAGGGCCGGACTGGGAACAAAAACCAGCCCTGGAAAAAATTTATATACCAGCCCCATCGCATAAGATTTTTAAACCAGCCCATAGCATAATATAATTTTTTTGTTCATAGAAGGGAAAATCATGCATTTTAAAAAGCACATCTGAACAGTGTATTATTTATAGATAAGACTGATATATAAGCCTGTCTAGGGCAATATATATACCTCCAGTATGTACACAGAGTTATATGAATTGCCCTGTGCAGAGGTATATATCAGGGCAGTGTGTGAGACATATCCTGTCTCTCGCATATCTGTAGCCTGTCTCTCTCTGTCCTTTCTGTGGCGTCTCTCTCTCTCTCTGTACTTTCTGTGGCGTCTCTCTCTCTGTCTTGTCTGTGGCGTCTCTCTCTCTCTGTCCTTTCTGTGGCGTCTCTCTCTCTCTCTGTGGCGTCTCTCTCTCTCTCTCTGTGGCGTCTCTCTCTCTGTGGGGTCTCTCTCTCTGTGGGGTCTCTCTCTCTGTGTGTCCTTTCTGTGGCGTCTCTCTCTCTGTCTTGTCTGTGGCGTCTCTCTCTCTCTGTCCTTTCTGTGGCGTCTCTCTCTCTCTCTGTGGCGTCTCTCTCTCTCTCTCTGTGGCGTCTCTCTCTCTGTGGGGTCTCTCTCTGTGGGGTCTCTCTCTCTGTGTGTCCTTTCTGTGGCGTCTCTCTCTCTCTCTCTCTCTGTCCTTTCTGTGGCGTCTCTCTTCCCACCTTCCCCCTTAGTGTCTTTCACCCCCTCCCCCTGTAGTGTCTTTCACCCCTTTCCCCCTGTAGTCTTTCACACCCTCCTCTTCCCCTGTACAGTCTTTCACCCCCCCCTTCCACCTCCCCCTGTAGTGTCTTTCACCCCCCCCTTCCACCTCCCCCTGTAGTGTCTTTCACCCCCCCCCCCTTCCACCTCCCCCTGTAGTGTCTTTCACACCCTCCTCTTCCCCTGTACAGTCTTTCACCCCCCCTTCCACCTCCCCCTGTAGTGTCTTTCACCCCCCCTTCCACCTCCCCCTGTAGTGTCTTTCACCCCCCCCCCTTCCACCTCCTCCTGTAGTGTCTTTCACACCCTCCTCTTCCCCTGTACAGTCTTTCACCCCCCCTTCCACCTCCCCCTGTAGTGTCTTTCACCCCCCCCTTCCCCCCCTGTAGTGTCTTTCACCCCACCCTTCCCCCTCCCCCTGTAGTGTCTTTCACCCCCCCCTTCCCCCCCTGTAGTGTCTTTCACCCCCCCTTCCACCTCCCCCTGTAGTGTCTTTCACCCCCCCCTTCCACCTCCCCCTGTAGTGTCTTTCACCCCCCCCCTTCCACCTCCCCCTGTAGTGTCTTTCACACCCTCCTCTTCCCCTGTACAGTCTTTCACCCCCCCTTCCACCTCCCCCTGTAGTGTCTTTCACCCCCCCTTCCACCTCCCCCTGTAGTGTCTTTCACCCCCCCCCTTCCCCCCCTGTAGTGTCTTTCACCCCCCCCCTTCCCCCCCTGTAGTGTCTTTCACCCCCCCTTCCACCTCCCCCTGTAGTGTCTTTCACCCC
Organism: Pelodytes ibericus; assembly: GCA_036172795.1. Classification (NCBI taxonomy): domain Eukaryota; kingdom Metazoa; phylum Chordata; class Amphibia; order Anura; family Pelodytidae; genus Pelodytes; species Pelodytes ibericus. The sequence continues at coordinate 217,297,036 of CM069861.1, read as the reverse complement.
CCCCCTTCCCCCCCTGTAGTGTCTTTCACCCCACCCTTCCCCCTCCCCCTGTAGTGTCTTTCACCCCCCCTTCCCCCCCTGTAGTGTCTTTCACCCCCCCTTCCACCTCCCCCTGTAGTGTCTTTCACCCCCCCCTTCCACCTCCCCCTGTAGTGTCTTTCACCCCCCCCCCTTCCACCTCCCCCTGTAGTGTCTTTCACCCCCCCCCCTTCCACCTCCCCCTGTAGTGTCTTTCACCCCCCCCCTTCCACCTCCCCCTGTAGTGTCTTTCACCCCACCCTTCCACCTCCCCCTGTAGTGTCTTTCACCCCACCCTTCCCCCTCCCCCTGTAGTGTCTTTCACCCCCCCTTCCACCTCCCCCTGTAGTGTCTTTCACCCCCCCTTCCACCTCCCCCTGTAGTGTCTTTCACCCCCCCTTCCCCCTCCCCCTGTAGTGTCTTTCACCCCACCCTTCCACCTCCCCCTGTAGTGTCTTTCACCCCCCCCCCTTCCCCCCCTGTAGTGTCTTTCACCCCACAATTCCCCCCCCACCTTAGTGTCTGTCACCCCCCCCCCCTTCCCCCCCTGTAGTGTCTTTCACCCCCCCCCCCCTCCCCCCGTAGTGTCTTTCACCCCCTTCCCCCTGTATGTCTCACTCACCTTGCTTTCTCTGCTCCCCATCCCGCCGCTGGAACTGCTGCTGCAGCATCCGGCGGCAGCAGGCGAATTTCTTAAAGCGGCGACGGCCGCCGAATTCCTTAAAGTGGCCCACCGCCGCTTCACTTTAAGTGGCCAAGGCGGCCCCGAGGCAGGCGGCCCACCGGGATTTTTCCCGGTATCCCGGTGGGCCAGTCCGGCCCTGACTACAAGGCTCTTCTGTAAATTGTTCCCAGGTATCTGAATATTAAAAAGGAACCTTTCTGGAGTCAAAATCAGGGGAAATCCTAACATACCGCTCAGTATGTAAACATTCCCACCAAGTATGAAATAGTGTGCCATTATCCCTTTCACATCTCCAACATACAGTGGCGTAGCGTGGGTTGTCAGCACCCGGGGCAAGGCAAGTAATTTGCGCCCCCTAACCCGTGGATTTTAGCACTCGAGTCTCTTCTACTAGATTAGTTAAAGAAACCCTTACCCCCCAAGCACATGTATTGTTTGTTATGAAAACGTCAGACAGGGAGGAGAGGTCACCAGCACCGAGGGAGCCTGGCGCTGGATTAAGGTAAGTAACTGAAGGGAATTTAACCCCTTCAGCGCCACCGGAGTGGGACCCTGAGGGTACTAAAGTGTCAGGAAAACCGCTTTGTTTTCCTGACACTATAGTGATCCTTTAAGAGTTTAAGGGGTTATTTTGGCCTGGGGAAGCCAAATGGTTATACACCTATGCTTTAAACCAGGAGTAGACATCCTTTGCCACTCCAGATGTTGTGGACTACACCTCCCATGATGCTTTGCAAGCCTTAATGGAGATGTAGTCAAAAAACAAAGGGAGTGTCAAAGGTTACCTACCCCTGCACTAAACCAAAAATATATAATACAGTTCCTACCCCATAAATATAATATTTAATGCTATGATATTTAATGCTCTCATCCAACCCCCTTCCCTCCACAGTTCCTAATAAATATATTACAAATATAATTCCCTCACCCCTGTGGGTATTTACATTTCCTTCTACATACACACATATATATAGATTATTCATTAGGCCACAAATGTAAAAAATATAATCATTGCCTCATCTCAAATTCCCAAGTCAGATCTTTCCCATCCCCCCCTCTTCCCCTAATACACTGCTGACCCCTCCCTCCCCTAATACACAGTTGACCCCCATCCCCTAATACATTACTGCCCCCCTTCTTCCCTTCCCCAATACATTACTGCCCCCCTTCTTCCCTTCCCCAATACATTACTGCCCCCCTTCTTCCTTTCCCCAATACATTACTGCCTCCCTTCTTCCCTTCCCCAATACATTACTGCCCCCCTTCTTCCCTTCCCCAATACATTACTGCCCCCCGTCCCCAATACATTACTGCCCCCCCGTCCCCAATACATTACTGCCCCCCTCCCCCATACATTACTTCCCTCCCTCCCCCATACATTACTTCCCCCCCTCCCCATACATTACTTCCCTCCCTCCCCCATACATTACTTCCCCCCTCCCCATACATTACTGACCCTCCCCTCCCCCATACATTAAATGACCCCCCTCCCCTCCCCCATACATTAAATGACCCCCCCTCCCCTCCCCCATACATTAAATGAACCCCCCTCCCCTCCCCCATACATTAAATGAACCCCCCTCCCCCATACATTTAATAAACCCCCCTCCCCCATACATTTAATAAACCCCCCTCCCCCATATATTAATGACCCCCCTCCCCTCCCCCATACATTAATGACCCCCCTCCCCATACATTAATGAACCCCCCTCCCCTCCCCCATACATTAATGACCCCCCCCTCCCCTCCCCCATACATTAATGACCTCCCTCCCCCATACATTAATGACCCCCCTCCCCTCCCCCATACATTAATGACCCCCCCTCCCCCATACATTAATGACCCCCCCTCCCCCTCTCCAATACATTAATGACCCCCTCCTCAATACATAATACAATAGGTCCCCCAAGCCCCTTTATTCTTACCTTTACAAATCCCACTTCCAACAGCTCAGGGAAGAAAGGCCGCGATGCAGTTTCAGAAGAGCCTCCGCCGCGCAGCCGCCGGATGTGATGTCACGCCGTCATTTGCCGCTCACATCCGGCAGCTGACAGGAAGTATCGCGCGGTTGTGGCTGCGGCCGCGCGGCCGCATAGGGCTAGTGCGCCCCCCCAGATATTGTGCCCGGTGCGGCCAGCCCCCCCTGCACCCCCCACGCTACGCCCCTGCCAACATAATGTAGACACCTCTGGATTAATCTTATTCAGTCTCATTGGCACCATATATCATCTCATGTTTATTTTATGTTGCATTTCTACAAGATTTATACTGTGAATGTTTTTCTTTATTAATTTTATTGACTGCTCCCAATCCTCGTATGCGAAGGAAACCCCGAGGTCCTGCTCCCATCTAACCCAGGGAATCGCCTTCTCACATGGATATAAATTAGAAAATCTTTTTAGAACCCCTGATGTTACTTTTCTTTTTAAGTGCTTTGCAATTAGGTCACTAAATGGTGTCCTTTCCAAGGTTATCCTTCTGTTAATAAAAGTTTTCAACCTCAAATAGTTGAAAATTTCCCTTGGTGGGAGGTTCCAGCTAGACTGCAGTTGGTCAAATGAGTACAATATGCCCAGTGGTGCTATATCTGCCAAGGTGTCAATATTATTAAGTTTGTAGGATTTAAGATCGATATTTCCGATGTCAAATTCGAGGACCTCTATTATGGTGTCCAAAGGGACCTGGTCTTTAAAGTCGGGACAAGTCTTTCTCATCTTTGCTATGATATAACAGAGATTAAGCATTGGGTTTTTGAAAAGGCTTTTTCTGTTCAGCACCCTATGACTCCAGAAAAGACCGATTGGCTTCATCCGCCCTGTTTCAAATTTTTCAATCTCCAGCCAGATTGGTGGTGTGGATGTAGTGTTATTCCAGGCTAAAGCATGGGCTGTCATACAGGCGTTGTTTAAGCTGTGTATATTAGGAAAGGATACTCCTCTGGAGCTGTCCTCTTTTTGTAATAGCTTTAGCACCAATCTGGGCTTTTTACCCTGCCAAATATATTCTGTAGCAATTTTCTGTAGTGTATTTAGAATGGCCAAGTCTACTTTCAAGGGAATATTTCTAAACAGATATCTAACTGATATCTAACAGATATATAAGATATCTTGGGGAATTATATAGGCGTTCATCACATTAATTCTGCCAAGCCATGATATTTCTTTCCCCTGCTGTTCGCTTAAATTTCTCTTAATTTCTCTGATTTTGGCTTCGTAGTTTATTTTAATCGTGTCTTCTAATTGTAATGTCAGCCAAACTCCTAGATAATCAATGTGTTTATTAGTGCAATTTAGACCGAAACTGGACTTAAGAACCGCTAGATCTTCCATGGCTACGTGACGTGAGATCAATTGAGTTTTATCAAAATTCCGTTTATAATTTTAATATGTACCAAATTTCTCAATCAGACTAATTATATTTGGAATCGAGTTCAATGGATCTGTTAATGTTAGCAGTACGTCATCTGCATAAAGAACCACCCTATTTTCCTTTGCGTTTATAGATACCCCTTATACTCCCCTTGATTTCCTAATCATAGAGGCAAATGGTTCCATTGTTAACGTGTTTAACATAGGTGCCAATGGGCAACCCTGCCTCGTCCTGTTTTTTATTCCAAACCAATATGAATGGAACAAATAACCCGAAACTCTAGCTTTGGGTTTGGAATATAGATTCATTGTCCCATCTGTAAATAGGCCCTCGATGCCGAAAGCCTCTAAAACCTCCCCCAAGTAGCGCCAACTGACTCTATCGAAGGTCTTTTCGGCATCAAGGGCCATCAAGACAGCTGGCACCTCCTGTTATTTTATGTGATGGATATTATTAAAGACTCTTCTGGTATTATCCATCCTACCCCTACCCATCACAAATCCGCTTTGATCTGTGTGAATCAGGTCTGGCATCACCATTTATAACCTCCCTGCCAGAATTTTGGAGTACATTTTTATATCTAAATTTATTAGTGAAATCGGCCTGTAATTCACAGGCAAAGTTGAATCCTTGTTGGGTTTAGGTATAGGGGTGATTGACGCCTGGAGCAACTCTACTGGAATACTGTCTTTTTTAGTTAATTGAGTAAATAATCTCATAAGAATTGGGGCCAGTTGTCCTTCAAATCTAAGATAAAACAGGGCTGAGAATCCATCTGTACCGGGGGATTTGCCAGCCCTCAGAGTAATGATGTTGTCTTTAACTTCTTTGATGGTAATTGGATGATTAAGGGCTTTCAATTGTTCTTGTGTAAGTTTGGGAAGATTTAACTTTTTGAGGAAGGCCACAATCTCGGTTGATGAATGTTTTGTTTCCTCTAGATCAGGGGTGGCAAACTCAAATTCATCGGGGGGGCCGCATCAGCAGTATGGTTACCCTCAAAGGGCCGGTTGTATAGGATTATGCATCTACTCTTTATTATCATGAATAATTGCCTCTGCATTCAGTTACTACTGGTTTTAATAATAATTTAAGTAATAACTAGCCTTGAAAACAGAAGCCTAGGAAGAATAATAGCAAGCATGGGTCAGGACTGCGCTAAGTACACAGTGCATGGGTCAGGACTGCGCTAAGTACACAGTGCATGGGTCAGGACTGCGCCAAGTACACAGTGCATGGGTCAGTACTGCACTAAGTACACAGTGCATGGGTCAGGACTGCACTAAGTACACAGTGCATGGGTCAGGACTGCACTAAGTACACAGTGCATGGGTCAGGACTGCGCTAAGTACACAGTGCATGGGTCAGGACTGCGCTAAGTACACAGTGCATGGGTCAAGACTGCGCTAAGTACACAGCGCATGGGTCAGGACTGCACTAAGTACACAGTGCATGGGTCAGGACTGCACTAAGTACACAGTGCATGGGTCAGGACTGCACTAATTACACAGTGCATGGGTCAGGACTGCACTAAGTACACAGTGCATGGGTCAGGACTGCACTAATTACACAGTGCATGGGTCAGGACTGCACTAAGTACACATCGCATGGGTCAGGACTGCGCTAAGTACACAGTGCATGGGTCAAGACTGCGCTAAGTACACAGCGCATGGGTCAGGACTGCACTAAGTACACAGTGCATGGGTCAGGACTGCACTAAGTACACAGTGCATGGGTCAGGACTGCACTAATTACACAGTGCATGGGTCAGGACTGCACTAAGTACACAGTGCATGGGTCAGGACTGCGCTAAGTACACAGTGCATGGGTCAGGACTGCGCTAAGTACACAGTGCATGGGTCAGGACTGCGCTAAGTACACAGTGCATGGGTCAGGACTGCACTAAGTACACATCGCATGGGTCAGGACTGCGCTAAGTACACAGTGCATGGGTCAAGACTGCGCTAAGTACACAGCGCATGGGTCAGGACTGCACTAAGTACACAGTGCATGGGTCAGGACTGCACTAAGTACACAGTGCATGGGTCAGGACTGCACTAATTACACAGTGCATGGGTCAGGACTGCACTAAGTACACAGTGCATGGGTCAGGACTGCGCTAAGTACACAGTGCATGGGTCAGGACTGCGCCAAGTAAACAGCGCATGGGTCAGGACTGCGCTAAGTACACAGCGCATGGGTCAGGACTGCACTAAGTACACAGTGCATGGGTCAGGACTGCGCTAAGTACACAGTGCATGGGTCAGGACTGCGCCAAGTACACAGCGCATGGGTCAGGACTGCGCCAAGTACACAGCGCATGGGTCAGGACTGCGCTAAGTACACAGTGCAATGGTCAGGACTGCGCCAAGTACACAGTGCATGGGTCAGGACTGCGCCAAGTACACAGCGCATGGGTCAGGACTGCACTAAGTACACAGCGCATGGGTCAGGACTGCACTAAGTACACAGCGCATCGGTCAGGACTGCGCTAAGTACACAGCGCATGGGTCAGGACTGCGCTAAGTACACAGGGCATGGGTCAGGACTGCACTAAGTACACAGCGCATGGGTCAGGACTGCGCCAAGTACACAGTGCATGGGTCAGGACTGCACTAAGTACACAGTGCATGGGTCAGGACTGCGCTAAGTACACAGTGCATGGGTCAGGACTGCGCTAAGTACACAGTGCATGGGTCAGGATTGCGCTACGTATACAGTGCATGGGTCAGGACTGCGCCAAGTACACAGCGCATGGGTCAGGACTGCGCCAAGTACACAGCGCATGGGTCAGGACTGCGCCAAGTACACAGTGCATGGGTCAGGATTGCGCTACGTATACAGTGCAGCGGTCAGGATTGCGCTGAGTACACAGCGCATGGGTCAGGATTGCACTACGTATACAGTGCAGCGGTCAGGATTGCGCTAAGTACACAGTGCATGGGTCAGGATTGCGCTACGTATACAGTGCAGCGGTCAGGATTGCGCTAAGTACACAGTGCATGGGTCAGGATTGCGCTACATATACAGTGCAGCGGTCAGGATTGCGCTAATTACACAGTGCATGGGTCAGTAATAGTGTGCCAGTCAGAGCCCAGTAATAGTGTGCCAGTCAGTGCCCAGGAATATTGTAACAGTCAGAGCCCAGTAATAGTGTGCCAGTCAGTGCCCAGTAATAGTGTGCCAGTCAGTGCCCAGTAATAGTGTGCCAGTCAGATCCCAGTAATAGTGTGCCACTCAGTGCCCAGGAATATTGTAACAGTCAGAGCCCAGTAATATTGTGCCAGCCAGAGGCCAGTAATATAGTGCCAGCCAGAGCCCAGTAATATAGTGCCAGCCAGATGCCCAGTAATTTAGTGCAAGCCAGAGCCCAGTAATATAGTGCCAGCCAGATGCCCAGTAATATAGTGCCAGCCAGATGCCCAGTAATATAGTGCCAGTCAGAGCCCAGTAATATAGTGCCAGCCAGAGCCCAGTAATATAGTGCCAGCCAGATGCCCAGTAATATAGTGCCAGCCAGATGCCCAGTAAAATAGTGCCAGCCAGATGCCCAGTAATATAGTGCCAGCCAGAGCCCAGTAATATAGTGCCAGCCAGAACCCAGTAATATTGTGCCAGCCAGATGCCCAGTAATATTGTGCCACTCCTCCCCCCCCCCTTCCCCATCACTTACCGAATCGCTGCTTGTCTGTGGTCCCGGACGGACGACTCCTCCGTGCAGTCTTCCCTCCTGCACGGAGGAGGGAAACACAGTCGCCGGATGTGACGTATCGTCACATCCGGTCGCTGTGATTTTTTTATTTTTTTTCACCCGTGGTCGCATCCAGAGGATTCGGCCGCCTGAAAAAAAAACCCCTAGTCAGTGGCACCCGGGGCGCGCCGCCCCCCCGCAGTACGCCACTGCTGTGCGGGCCACATTACAAGGTCCGGCGGGCCGGATTCGGCCCGCGGGCCTTGTGTTTGCCACCCCTGCACTAGATTATAGAGGGCACTGTAATACTCTTGAAATGCTTTGCCTATTTGCCTAGGGGACAACAATTGTTTATCTTTGATTATTCATTTTATTTTATTATTTCCCGTCCTTGTTTGTTTTTAAGTTTATAAGTTAATAGTTTCCCTGTACGGTTAGCCCCATAGTACCATTTTTGCTTTAATTGCTTAATGGCTTTATTAGTTTTTTCGTATATTCTCGCCCTAATCATCTCTCTTACGACTAAGATTTGTGACAGCAGGGAGGTGTCCAAAGTTACCTTATGTTGTCTTTCAAGTGTGGCCAGTTTTATATATAGTTTATTTAGTGAGTCTCCTCTTACCCTTTTTTTCTCTGCTCCAATTTTTATTAGCAATCCCCGTATATAACATTTTAAAGCACACCACAGGGTCGCGTCAGAGACCTCCCCATTGTCATTCATTTCCATGAATGTCTCTATTTGTTTTGCTAGGTATTGCTCCGTTTCTTTGGAGCTCAGTAGATTTTCGTTAAGTCTCCGGTTGTTTCTAATCCTATATTCTGCATTATTCCTGATTGTTAAAAAAATAGGAGCATGGTCAGACCACAATATGCCCCCTATTTTTGTTTGTATAATTTTATCAAGTACATCAGGTCTGGTTAGGAAATAGTCTATTCTGGGTTAAGATCTGGGACATATCAATACCAGGGTACTCTTTATATATATCTATACCAGGGTACTCTTTATATATATCTATACCAGGGTACTCTTTATATATATCAATACCAGGGTACTCTTTATATATATCAATACCAGGGTACTCTTTATATATATCAATACCAGGGTACTCTATATATATATCAATACCAGGGTACTCTTTATATATATCAATACCAGGGTACTCTTTATATATATCAATACCAGGGTACTCTTTATATATATCAATACCAGGGTACTCTTTATATTTATCAATACCAGGGTACTCTTTATATATATCAATACCAGGGTACTCTTTATATATATCAATACCAGGGTACTCTTTATATATATCTATACCAGGGTACTCTTTATATATATCAATACCAGGGTACTCTTTATATATATCAATACCAGGGTACTCTTTATATATATCAATATCAGGGTACTCTTTATATAGAAAAGACAGAGAAGGTAAAAAAGGGGGAGGGGGGCCCTGTATGTGAGGGATAGCTTAAAATGTAACGTAATACAAGTTAGTGAGGCGAACATAGAGTCAGTTTGGGTTACATTAGAATTTGGTAATCATATGGTAACTCGGGTAGGTGGGATTTATAGGCCCCCTGGACAAATAGAGGAGTTAGATAATCTACTAGTTGAGGAAATAGCTAAAATGACAATGAAGGGAGAAGTGATCATCATGGGTGACTTTAATCTTCCTGATGTGAACTGGAAATACAAAACAGCTACTTGCGCCAGGAGTACGCATATCCTAAACTCCCTACTGGGATTATCTCTAAAACAAGTAGTGGAGGAGCCAACTGGAAAGCAGGCCATACTAGACTTAGTGTTCACAAATGGAGATCTGTTATCAGATATTACTGTAGGTGAAAGTTTAGGATCTAGTGATCACCAGACAGTGTGGTTTAATATAAGAACAGTGACGCAGTCACACCACACAAAAACAAAAGTTTTAGATTTTAGAAAAACAGACTTTTCTAAAATTAGATTATGTGTAAAGGAGTCATTATCAGACTGGAGCAATTTAAATGGAGTCCAGGAGAAATGGGATTATCTAAAAGTTGCACTACTGAAGGCAACAGAAAATTGCATAAGGCTTGTCAGTAAGAGCAAAAAATTGAAGAAACCACTGTGGTACTCTGCAGAGGTGGCTAAAATAGTAAAAAATAAAAAGCTAGCATTTAGTAATTATAAAAATACTCAGAGTGAGGAAGATAGAAAGATCTATAAGAGTAGGCAGAAAGAGGCAAAGCAAGCTATAAGAGCTTCCAAAGCACACACAGAAGAGACTATAGCCCAGTCAGTGAAAAAGGGGGATAAAACATTTTTTAGATACATAAATGAGAAAAGGAAAGTAAAACAAGGATTAGTTAGATTAAAAACAAAAGAAGGATGCTATGTAGAAGAGGATAAAGGCTTAGCAGACTGCCTTAATGAATATTTTTGTTCAGTTTTTACAAATGAAAATGAGGGTAAGGGACCTCATTTAGGGAAAAAGACTAATGAGTCTTTTGATGCATGTAAGTTTACAGAGGAAGAGGTTTTACTTCAGCTGTCTAAAGTAAAGACAAATAAGTCGATGGGACCTGATGGGATACATCCAAAGTTATTAAAAGAACTTAGTGGTGTACTAGCAAAACCGTTAACAGATTTATTTAACCAATCATTGTTAACGGAAGTAGTTCCAGAAGATTGGAAATTAGCTAATGTTGTGCCCATTCACAAGAAAGGTAGTAAGGAGGAGGCGGGCAACTATAGACCAGTAAGTCTTACTTCAGTAGTGGGGAAAATAATGGAAACCTTGTTAAAGAATAGGATTGTTGAACATCTAAAGTCGCTTGGATTTCAAGATCAGAGACAGCATGGGTTTACTTCAGGGAGATCATGCCAAACTAATCTTATTGATTTTTTTTGATTGGGTAACTAAAATAATAGATCAGGGTGGTGCAGTAGACATTGCTTACCTAGATTTCAGTAAGGCGTTTGACACTGTCGCACATAGAAGGCTTATCAATAAATTGAAATCTTTGAGTTTGGATTTCAATATTGTTGAATGGATTAGACAATGGCTGAGTGACAGGCAACAGAGGGTTGTAGTCAATGGGGTATATTCGATGCAAGGTCGTGTTACTAGTGGGGTACCTCAGGGATCTGTTCTTGGACCCATTCTCTTTAATATTTTTATTAGCGATATTGCAGAAGGTCTTGTTGGCAAAGTATGTCTTTTTGCTGATGATACAAAGATTTGCAGCAGGGTTGATGTTCATGGAGGGATAAGCCAAATGGCAAATGATTTAGCTAAACTCGAAAAATGGTCAGAGCAGTGGCAACTGACATTTAATGTGGACAAGTGCAAGATTATGCACCTTGGGCGTAAAAACCCAAAAGCAGAATATAGACTATTTGGTACAGTCCTAACCTCAAAATCTGAGGAAAGGGATTTAGGAGTAATAATTTCAGAGGACTTGAAGGTAGGTAGGCAATGCAATAGAGCAGCAGGAAATGCTAGCAGAATGCTTGGTTGCATAGGGAGAGGTATTAGCAGTAGGAAGAGGAAAGACGTAACAGGGGGGATATGATAGAAACATTTAAATACATAAAGGGAATCAACACAGTAAAGGAAGAGAGTATATTTAAAAGAAGAAAAACTACCACAACTAGAGGACATAGTCTTAAATTAGAGGGGCAACGATTTAAAAGTAATATCAGGAAGTATTACTTTACTGAGAGGGTAGTGGATGTATGGAATAGCCTGCCAGCAGAAGTGGTAGAGGTAAACACAGTCAAGGATTTTAAGCATGCGTGGGATAGACACAAGGCTATCCTAGATATAAGACCGGGAACGGGGGACTAATAAAAGTACTCAAAAAAAAAATTGGGCAGACTAGATGGACCGAATGGTTCTTATCTGCCGACACATTCTATGTTTCTATAAGATTGGTGTACATGAGAGTAAAATGAATAGTCTCTGTGGCAAACCTAGCCACTTGGGAATGCCTAAGATAGAATGGTTGTGCCTATTTTCTGTTGTGTACTGCGCGCCGGTATAGTGTGGCGTCTCCGGCTATGTTTAATTTATGCTGTACTGTGTATGTCTGTTCGAATCCTCCCCATTCGTTAGCATTGCTATTAAAACTGACTAAGTTGTATATTTTGAAGTAGAAAGGTAACGGTTTATGTCCTCGTGGGTTTCATTACTGTATGTTACAGCAGGGGCTGTTGGGAGGAGGACCTGGAAACGGTAGTCTCCCTCCAGTCCCCTCAACCAAAACCCCTGCTGCCCATCTTTGGAAACCCCTGTTGAGTGACCCGCTTTAAATATCAGTTATTTTTAATAAAGTGACAGTTGAGTGACCTGCTTTAAATATCAGTCTTTTTGAATAAAGTGGCAGTTGACTCTCAGACTGTGTTTCGTCTGGTTCTTGGGAGGATTTGGGAATATTGCCTGCTTCCAGCTTTGTACTTGGTTATTGCATTCTACCAGCAGAGATCCTGCGATTATAAAATTGCAGCTCCGCAACAATTGGTGGCAAGCGGCGGGATCCAACCGTACAGCAAGAAAAACGCTGTTTATACAATTGGAATTGACATACTGGAAAGCAGAAGGCAATTGATACAGATGCAGAAGTGAATGGGGACGGACTACACCATATTGAAACGGCAAACGTTAAAGGAGCTGTTGGAAGCCAGGGGTAAGATAGCCAGCAATAAGCCTAAAGCAAGACTTATTGCCGAGCTAATGGAAGGAGACCGAGCTCGTAGTGCTACACCCCCAGCAAACATGGAGGAGACCCCATTTGAACGAGAAATGAGGACAAGATTGGCATTTGGGCCCGCTCCAGTATCTCCAGAAATTATGACCATAATTTCGGCAGATGCACAGGAGTACGTGATGGCGCAAAGGAATCAAGCCTTCTCACCTCAAGCAGAAACCGCTGCTGTTTCAACTGTGGGCCAGGGAAGGCCAAAAATACCACATCATGCATTTAAAACTTTTTGCGAGGATAAAGACGAAATAGATGGATTCTTGCAAGATTTTGAAAGATTGTGTGACTTGCATGATGTAGAGCAAGCTATGTGGGTACCTTTGTTGGCAGGCAAACTGTCTGGGCGTGCAGCAGACGCCTACCGGGCTGTACCCAGAGAGGACAGCAAGAATTATGACAAGGTAAAGCAGGCGCTATTAGAAAGGTATGCCATTACCCCAGAGGCATACCGGCGCAAGTTCCGAGAATTGAAAAAAGGGGACAAAGACTCACATGCGGAGTGGGCACACAAGCTTGACCAAGCCTCACAAGGCTGGATACAAGCCAGCAGAGCTACCAACATGGAAGGGTTACGCCAGATGTTGCTACTGGAGCAGTTTTGTAATGGCCTGGCACCAGAGGCTCAAGAATGGGTGAATGACCGAAATCCTCACACCCTAACCGAAGCGGCACGATTGGCCGACCAACATTATGATGCTAGGAGGCATCATAAAAATAATAACCGAGGGTATGCAAAACCCAACCCGCAACCGTTTCCAGTTATTACTCCTGCCCCAGCGACAGCACCATCCAGACCAGCACTTGTGGGACAACCTCCCCACTCCCGTTATAATGGCAGGTCCAACATCCAGTGCCATGCCTGTAAGCAATGGGGGCACATGGCCCGGGAGTGCACCCAAAACCGGAGCCGCAAGAACTGGAATCAGCTCCGGCAGAATATGGCCCCGCGGGCAGCTGCTCATTATTATCATGCAGAGCCAACTTTGCCAGGAGTGCCGCTTGAGTCGGCTGATGAACCCCTGGGCGTTTTGCACGATGTAATGTCCATCCATGCTACTGACAACCGACAACCACATTGCCAGACCGTGACTCTGGAAGGGAAAGAGGTACAGGGGCTACGTGATTCCGGCGCTACCTTAACTTTGGTTGCCCCGCATTTGGTGTCAGGATCAGCACATACCGGGGGATCGGTAGCAGTCCGGGTAGCAGGGGGTGCCATGTACCGGCTACCAACTGCCAAGGTACATCTGAATTGGGGTGCGGGGGAAGGTATGGTGGAGGTGGGGCTGATGCACAAGTTACCAGCTGATGTTGTTTTGGGGAATGACCTGGGGCAAATGACTTCCGCTTTTGTGCCCCAAAGTCCTCGCCATGAGGCATATCCAGTGACCACCCGTCAGCAGGCTCGCACCACGGCTTCATCTTCCACACACTCTGAGGCTCAGGTAAAAGACAATGTACCCCGTGTAACCCGTGTTTCCTGGAATACCCCGACTGACTTTGAGGCAGAGGTTAAAAACGATCCCACGTTGCAAATTTATAAGGATAAGGCGACAGCTGGTCAGACAGGTTTAGAGGGAGAACAGTATGTATGGGAGAAAAATCTGTTATATCGTGTTGCTGAGCGGGTGGTAGGGGGGTCTGTACATGTGACTAATAAGCAGCTTATAGTGCCCCAGAAATACCGGCAGGAACTGCTTAGAATTGCCCACGATATTCCGCTGTCTGGGCATTTAGGGATGACAAGAACGAGGTACAGATTGACACATGCATTTTTCTGGCCAGGTATATCTAGAGATGTGAGACAGTATTGTCAGACATGTGACATTTGTCAGAGAGTGGGAAAAAGGGGTGACCGCCACAAAGCGAAATTGTGCCCCCTTCCCATTATTGAAGAACCCTTTAGCAGAGTAGCAGTGGATATAGTAGGACCACTGTCCAAGCCTAGCCCTTCCGGCAAGCGGTATATTCTGACCATTGTAGATTATGCCACCCGGTACCCGGAGGCTATAGCCCTTTCCAATATACAAGCAGAAACGGTAGCCGAAGCTATGATGAAGATATTTTCCAGGATGGGATTTCCCCAAGAGATAATTTCGGATAGGGGGACCCAATTTACAGCCGAAGTGACCCACCAGCTATGGAAGTTATGTGGCATTAAGCCAATTGTAAATTCTGCCTATCACCCGCAGTCCAATGGGTTGTGTGAGCGCTTTAACGGTACCTTGAAGCAGATGCTCAGGACATTTGGGGAGTCCCATAAAGACTGGGAGAGGTTTTTACCCCATCTGCTTTTTGCGTACCGAGAAGTGCCACAGGAATCTACCGGCTTCTCTCCGTTTGAGTTATTGTTTGGGAGAAGGGTGAGGGGACCCCTAGACTTAATTAGAGAACATTGGGAGGGGGGGAGCAGTGCAGATGGAGTCCCCATTGTGCCATACGTGCTTTAGTTCCGGGACCGCTTGGAGGCTCTAACCCAAACCGTACGGGAGAACCTCCGGGCGGCTCAGCGGCGACAGCGCCGTTGGTACGATAGGGGAGCCAGAGACCGTAGCTTTCAGGTGGGACAGAAAGTTCTAATTTTGAAACCTGTCCGCGCAGACAAGCTACAGGCCACCTGGCAGGGCCCATACCAAGTGGTAGAACAGAGATGTGACACTACTTATGTGATCGGCCCGTGCTCTGGGGTAGGGAAACGACGCATGCTCCATGTGAACATGCTCAAACCCTATCACCAGAGAATAGAGGAGGTAGCAGCCATCTGTGCCCCAGCCACTGAGGATTCTGAGAATCTGCCCTTGCCAGACATGTTAGAAAAGGAAGATTCTGCAGAAAACGCTACAGGTGTGCAGCTGGGGGAGCGGCTAAGTCTCCAGGAGCGTGCCCAGGTACAGGAGTTGATTGCGGCAAAAGGTGCTACCTTCTCCAATTTACCAGGGTACACTCTGTTAGCTACCCACCGAGTAGAGACCCCAGGACAGCTCCCTATGAGACAGACTCCGTATCGTATCCCTGAAGCAGTAAGGGAGCACATGAGGAAAGAAATTGAGGAAATGTTGCAGTTAGGGGTTATCGAACATTCAGATAGCCCCTGGGCATCACCGGTAGTTCTAGTACCCAAGAAGGATGGCACCACGCGGTTTTGTGTAGACTACCGGAGGCTCAATGACAAAACAGTGTCTGACGCCTACCCGATGCCCCGTATAGACGAGCTGCTAGATAGGATGGCAAGAGGCCAGTATCTCACTACCATTGATCTGTGTAAGGGATACTGGCAGATTCCACTAGCCGAGGAGGCCATCCCCAAGTCGGCGTTTGTCACCCCGTTTGGCCTGTATCAATTTCGGGTCATGCCTTTCGGGATGAAAAACGCTCCGGCTACCTTTCAGAGGATGGTAGATTGGCTACTGGACGGGTTCCAAGAGTACGCCTGTGCGTACTTAGATGATATAGCCATTTATAGCCAGACCTGGGCAGATCATTTGAAACATATTAGTGTGGTCATTGACCGTATTGGAGAGGCAGGGCTGACACTAAAACCTAGCAAGTGTCACATAGGGATGGCAGAGGTGCAGTACCTGGGTCACAGGGTAGGATGCGGACAGCAGAGGCCCGAACCGGCCAAGATAGAGGCAGTAGCTAAGTGGCCTACCCTCCAACAGTCATACAACTGATTTTTGGTAAGAAATCTCTGGAGTATTGTAGGCAACTGTTTATTTTTTTGTTCTCTAACTTGTCTATTACTTTTATCTAACTTATTGTCCACTATACAATTGAAGTCGCCCGCAATAATCAAATGACCCGAGGAGAGTTCCTCCACTCTGGCCATAAGTTTGTCGAGGAATATGCAAGGAGTCTGGTTTGGAGCGTATTAGTTCACCAATGTATAAAGAATATCATTTTGCTATTAATATTATATACCTCCCGCTTTTATCTGTTTCACAGTAAACCTGCTTGAATTTTATAGTACTGGACACTACGATGGCTACGCCCCTTTTCTTTTTAGTTCCCTGCAAGTTTGCATGGGATACTAATAAATATTTTGAAAATCTCCAGGGCCTGTCCATAGCATCTGTCCAGTGAGTCTCTTGAATTAGCCCAATATCTATTCCGTTCTCGATCAATAAATTATACAGACATCCTCTTTTCTGGGTTGAATTGAGGCCCTTGGAATTTAATGATAAAATTTTAATAGACATTCCTCCCGTCGGGTCCTCCCTGCAGCCCTCTTCCCCCCACCCCTCCACACCCGGGACAACTCATCATACCACACACACAATCATACACTAACTTTCCCTTCTTCCTCCCACCTGGTGGAAGCCAGGGGTGAAAAAAAGCTCTTACATTCAGCATTTGGGCTCACTTCTATTTGGTGATAGCCTTTATGCCCATTCCTGCGTTCGCCGCAGAGATAAGAGGTCCGGCCGACTGGGACCCTAACCCTATTTGCGCCCATCTCCCTTAATAGTCCTGGCAAAGTATTTATTTTGACAAAAAAAAAGGAAAAAACAGAAAAAAAAGAGAAAATGATCAGTATTCCGCAGAGTTTGTACACAGTCTACCCCCCTCCCGTCTCCCCCACTCTCCGACCTCTCTCGCTATTCTCCAGCGTTAATCTATATACAATAGACTCCTCCTCCTAACCGATGTAATCCTTCTTTTCCTTTTGTATATACTTTAATAAAACCTTGTCACTCAGTAAGTATGTCAATCCCCCATACAGCATCATGAGACTTTTTGATTAGCTCAAAAATATGAGCTAATTGATTACTACATCGATATGTAATTTACTCCTTTTGGTGTAGGATGCCAGAATAAAACTTTATGGACTGTGAGAGAGAGGAGACAGTATGGTTGTCATCCCAAGTATTCCCTTTGTTGTTCCCTTCCTATCCTCCCCTCTAGTGAATCCCATTATACATCGTGTGTGTGCTTCTAGTGTCAACTGGTGTTATCTTTTGTGAAGTGCTTTAGTGAAAGTGAGTATTCTCGGAGTGAGTTTAAGCTTCTTAGTAAATCTATTGTGTCTGTGTATATGTGATTAGTTAATATTACTCATGTGAATATTAAGTGAAAAGTGTAATTGTATTATAACCTTGTATTAACCTGGGATGTCCAACACTGTCCAACACTGTCCCCTCACTCCCCACATGTCCTACAAATCCCATAGTGAGAAGGAGAGAGAGGGAAGAGAAAGTGAGGAAAAGAGAAAAAAAAGTCCTCCATGTCCGCAATTTTGGTTTACAAGCTCTTCAGTTTTTCTTCTAACTTAGTATCTGCCGCATGAAGGCTCTTATTATCCTCTTGACATACTGTTGATTTAATTTATCTGAGGTAGCTACAATTTCTGATCTAAGTTCTTCTGTATTTTTAGCCATGTCTTTCTTTAGTTTGCCGTAAAGGTCTTCCAACATTGAAGATAGGGCAGTTTGAGTTAGGACTTGTGTGTTAACCTCTAGTTGGGGGAAGTCGTCTTCCGAGAGTATGGAAAATTGGGTTTCCCCAGTTTGAGGTGGCCCAGAAAAGTCTGTGGTTATTGATTATCTGTGTTTGCCTTGAATGATTTCCTGTGTCTTTGGGGAGTAGTATGTGCTAATCTGTCTGTTCTTACCCCTCTCTTGGACTGTGGGCTTCTCTTTATCGGGACATTTGTCACTGTCTTTTTTTGGCTCTTTTCTTCTTAATACAGTTAATTCCTTTTTCTACTGTTATCCTCCTGCTTGCCTGCTTTCTTCTCCCCTCCTCCACATTGTCGGGAATCTTTGTATTGTATTCTTTTTCACTAATTATGTCTTTTTATAGAACATCAGTTCCTTTGAGAATCAGCATGTATAGTGAATACATTTCGGTCCATAGGGCAATGATTCAAAATCGTTCAAAGTTTGGCCTTTGCCGCCCTGTGGTTAAGTTAAGTGTCCAGGTCTTGTGCTCAGTTTTTTTATCAACCACAGTAATGGTACAAGTCAGTTCCACCTCCACAGGATTATGAGGTTAAATATCCACATATACTCTTTGTTAGTCAGAAGGTACTTTCTACACCGTGCTTCACGTGTAGTTAATTAGTTCAGTGTGTGGTGTTGTACCAGCTGCTGCTTTAGTCAATTTATCCATATAGACACAATAAATCCAGTATCATTGTTATAGTTCAAATTACGCATGTATAATATTATGATCACCCGGTATTAATATATCTTACTCAGGTGCCCAGCTTATATCAAGCTAGAGTCTCTGATTTCATCAGTTTGGGCTCAATTAATATTGTAAGCTCCTAACTTAGTAGTAAAACCCTTTGTTTCTCAGGTTCAAAGACTCTGTACAGGGCCGTCTTTAATAGTGATTGGACCCTGGGCAAGCATTTGCTTGGGCCCCCTGGACCCTGCCCCCTCCCCTGCATGCAATCCCGCCATCCATCGCAATGTTACCCCCCCCCCCCCCCACACACACACATATGCCATAATTGTTGTGCCATTCAGATGCCAGTAATATTGTAACTTTCGGATGCCAGTAGTATTGTGCCAGTCAGAGCCCAGGAATATTGTGCCAGTCAGATGCCTGTAATATTGTGCCAGTCAGAGCCCAGGAATATTGTGCCAGTCAGATGCCTGTAATATTGTGCCAGTCAGATGCCTGTAATATTATGCCAGTCAGATGCCTGTAATATTATGCCAGTCAGAGGCCAGGAATATTGTGCCAGTCAGATGCCTGTAATAGTGTGCAGTCAGAGGCCAGGAATATTGTGCCAGTCAGATGCCTGTAATATTGTGCCAGTCAGATGCCTGTAATATTATGCCAGTCAAATGCCTGTAATATTGTGCCAGTCAGAGCCCAGTATTATTGTGCCAGTCAGAGCCCAGTAATATTGTGCCAGCCAGAGCCCAGTAATATTGTGCCAGTCAGATGCCCAGTAATATAGTGCCAATCAGATGCCAAGTAATATAGTGCCAATCAGATACCCAGTAATATAGTGCCAATCAGATGCCCAGTAATATAGTGCCAATCAGATACCCAGTAATATAGTGCCAGTCAGATGCCAAGTAATATAGTGCCAATCAGATACCCAGTAATATAGTGCCAATCAGATACCCAGTAATATAGTGCCAATCAGATGCCCAGTAATATTGTGCCAATCAGATACCCAGTAATATAGTGCCAATCAGATACCCAGTAATATAGTGCCAATCAGATGCCCAGTAATATTGTGCCAATCAGATACCCAGTAATATAGTGCCAGTCAGATACCCAGTAATATAGTGCCAATCAGATGCCAAGTAATATAGTGCCAATCAGATGCCAAGTAATATAGTGCCAATCAGATACCCAGTAATATAGTGCCAATCAGATTCCCAGTAATATAGTGCCAATCAGATGCCAAGTAATATAGTGCCAATCAGATACCCAGTAATATAGTGCCAATCAGATGCCCAGTAATATTGTGCCAATCAGATACCCAGTAATATAGTGCCAATCAGATACCCAGTAATATAGTGCCAATCAGATGCCCAGTAATATTGTGCCAATCAGATACCCAGTAATATAGTGCCAATCAGATACCCAGTAATATAGTGCCAATCAGATACCCAGTAATATAGTGCCAGTCAGATACCCAGTAATATAGTGCCAATCAGATGCCCAGTAATATTGTGCCAATCAGATGCCCAGTAATATAGTGCCAATCAGATACCCAGTAATATAGTGCCAGTCAGATGCCCAGTAATATAGTGCCAATCAGATACCCAGTAATATTGTGCCAATCAGATACCCAGTAATATAGTGCCAATCAGATACCCAGTAATATTGTGCCAATCAGATGCCAAGTAATATAGTGCCAGTCAGATACCCAGTAATATAGTGCCAGTCAGATACCCAGTAATATTGTGCCAATCAGATACCCAGTAATATAGTGCCAATCAGATACCCAGTAATATAGTGCCAATCAGATGCTAAGTAATATAGTGCCAATCAGATACCCAGTAATATAGTGCCAATCAGATGCCCAGTAATATAGTGCCAATCAGATGCTAAGTAATATAGTGCCAATCAGATACCCAGTAATATAGTGCCAATCAGATGCCCAGTAATATAGTGCCAATCAGATGCTAAGTAATATAGTGCCAATCAGATACCCAGTAATATAGTGCCAATCAGATGCCCAGTAATATAGTGCCAATCAGATACCCAGTAATATAGTGCCAATCAGATACCCAGTAATATAGTGCCAATCAGAGCCCAGTAATATAGTGCCAATCAGATACCCAGTAATATAGTGCCAATCAGATACCCAGTAATATAGTGCCAATCAGATACCCAGTAATATAGTGCCAATCAGATACCCAGTAATATAGTGCCAGTCAGATACCAGGAATATAGTGCCAATCAGATACCCAGTAATATAGTGCCAGTCAGATACCAGGAATATTGTGCCAATCAGATACCCAGTAATATAGTGCCAGTCAGATACCAGGAATATTGTGCCAATCAGATACCCAGTAATATAGTGCCAATCAGATGCCAAGTAATATAGTGCCAATCAGATACCCAGTAATATAGTGCCAGTCAGATACCAGGAATATTGTGCCAGCCAGCCCCCCCCCCCCCCCCCCCCGTACTTACATGAAGCGGCTCCGTGTCCCCCGCCGGATGTCTCCTCCGTGCAGTCTTCCCTCTTGCACGGAGGAGGGAAACAGAAACCGGATGTGACGCGACGTCACATCCGGCGTCAGTTTTTTTTTTTTTTTTTTCGGCCGTCGCATCCATCGGATGCGGCTTGCCGGAAAAAAGCGTTCAGAAGCGCAATGCGCTGTGAACGCGGCAGCAGGGGCTGGGGGCCCACGGGACAGCTGCCTTGGGGCCCCCCAGGAGTAAATGGGCCCAGGGCAGCTGCCCCGTTTGCCCCGCGTTAAAGACGGCCCTGACTCTGTAGCATTTCCAATTTTGTTATCTTATGATTGAAAGGGACCAATTCGTCTTAGGTCTCTATCAGCAAGTCTCTGGTATATGGCAATGTATCACCCTGATTTGGATTCACGTGGTGAGAGTTGGAAACACATCAGCGAACGCGTAACTCAAGTCTGACGCAGAGGCCGTTCGTTAAGTAACTCTAAAGTTTATTGTAAAGACAAGCACTTATATAGATGCAACAAGGCGGCTGGCGTAACATAATTGGGGACAAAGAAAAAGGGAGTGGACATAGAATACATACATGTTACAAATAGTTATATAATTAACTAACAGTAATCTATCTATGGTTCTACTAAGAAATACAAAACTCCTGAGACGCAGACACAGGATATGACCCCTTTTCCTCTAACCTAGGCTGAACACATATAAGGTCTGGTATCATTAGGTTTATTACATAGAAAGGAGACTGACTGTCTATGTGTGTAGATTATGTGATAGACACAGACAAAGAATATGCTCCCTCCAATAGGGGAGGGGGGTTTAACCCTTCCCTGAAGTTAACTCTTCCAATGCTGAATTAACTCATGTTATGTGTTAACACAATAAATATAAATTTACCCTAACAATGATCTCATAGATTTGTGGCTTGTTTATGATTATTCAAGGGATATTATACCACAGATTGATTAGAGAGAACATTAGAGCCTTCATAGTCAAAGGCCAGTATTTATGGCAAGTCAGTCAGAAAAACAAAGAGATACCGTATTTGCTCGATTATAAGACGACCCTGATTATAAGACGACCCCCCAAACTTTGGATATTCCTTTAGGAAAAAAACTAAAAGCCTGAATATAAGACTACCCTATAGGAAAAAAGTTAAACTTGTATATATTCACATGTAAATTGCTTTTTTAATAAAATATTATATAAAAAAAAATGCATTTCTTGTGTTTATATCCTTTTATGTGCCAATGCTGGCTCTCTCTTTCCCTTGCCCCCAGCTTTGTCTCACTCCCCACTCCCCCCTCGCCTGTCTTTTCCCCCCCAAGTTTCTCTCTGCCCCCCTCCCTCCCTTTGTTGCTCTGTCCCCCCTTCCTGTCTCTCCCCCCCTTCCTGCTCTGTCCCCCCTGTCTCTCTGCCCCCCTCCCTCCCTCTGTCTCTCTGCCCCCCTCCCTTCCCCTTACCTCGATCCCTGGTGGCTAGTGGGGGCAGCCGGGGGATGTCTGCATTATGACGGACAGCTGGTCCGTCATAATAGTCTGCCGTGTCGGACAGCATGGAGGATGTCTGCACGTATCGTGCAGACATCCCCCAGCTGCCCGATTTACCCTGGTGGCTAGTGGGGCAGCGGAGGATGTCTGCGCGATGAGCGCAGACCTCCCCTGCTTCCGACCCGGCACGCTCGCCTGGACTTCTGTGACGAAAGCGGAAGTACCCGGCTTCTTCACAGAAGCCCCGGCGGTCGTGCCGGGCGGAAGCAGGGGAGTCTGCGCTCATCGCGCAGACTTTCCCTGCTGTCAGAGAGTGGGATCCCTGCATTATCTGCCCCCCTTCTCGCTTTTTCTCTTTTTTCCTTCTTTTTTTTTTTCCCTTCTCCTCCTTTATTTTTCTTCCTTCCTTTATATTATCTCTCCTAACCCTAACCCCCCTTTCCTCCGCTTCTCCTTCTCTTATCGTTTCCCCTTTCTTTCCCCATTTTACTCACGGCACCCCTTTGAGTCAGCGTTCTGGGCGAAACAGGAGTTGCGGGTCTCCGTTCGTCGGCGTTCCTTTACCCTCGATCTGGGCCGATTTGTTTAAAATCTGGTCCACTGAAACGCTTAGCGATATGGAGTTGTTAGGTGTCCGCGAGATCAAAGTGGGATTGCGGTAGGTGTCCGCGAGATCAAAGCGGGATCGCGGTGTACTTTGCTAGGCTGGGAGGATAGGTTCTAGTCACTGTATCAAACAGATTTTCTAGTCGGGATCACAGTTGTCCGAGCGGGGTACTTGCTCCTGTCGGCTGGACCATCTTAGCGCGCAGGAGCGTGTGTGCGTGCGTCACATACTCCACCCCCTCCGCCTGAGTATCTGTGTTGGTTCTTTTTTTTTTTTTAAACAGCATTTCAATCGCTCTCCGGAGCGATCAAAATGCCAACGGGAATTTTTTTCAGCATTGCACGATGCTTCCATACACAAGCATCGTTGCAATGCCGCTTGAGCACTGAAAGCAGAAAAAATCCGCTTTCAGTGCTTGTTTTGACACGACGGACTAGGTCACTAACCCGTCCTGTGTCACTAACGCCTGGCCACACCGGACGGACCTAGCACGTCCTGTGTCGGCAAGGGGTTAATGGGAAGTGTGTTAAATGATGCTGGCAGTTATATACAGAGACTGTCAGTCAGTCACACTCATACAGAGACTGTCAGTCATATCCATACAAAGACAGTCAGTCAGTCACATTCATACAGAGACTGTCAGTCATATCCATACAAAGACAGTCAGTCAGTCACATTCATACAGAGACTGTCAGTCATATCCATACAAAGACAGTCAGTCACATTCATACAGATAAAGTCAGTCACATTCATACAGAGACAGTCAGTCACATTCATACAGAGACTGTCAGTCACATTCATACAGAGACTGTCAGTCATATCCATACAAAGACAGTCAGTCACATTCATACAGATACAGTCAGTCACATTCATACAGAGACTGTGAGTTACATTCATACAGAGACTGTGAGTCACATTCATACAGAGACTGTCAGTCATATCCATACAAAGACAGTCAGTCACATTCATACAGATACAGTCAGTCACATTCATACAGAGACTGTGAGTTACATTCATACAGAGACTGTCAGTCACATTCATACAGAGACTGTGAGTCACATTCATACAGAGACTGTGAGTCACATTCATACAGAGACTGTCAGTCATATCCATACAAAGACAGTCAGTCACATTCATACAGATACAGTCAGTCACATTCATACAGAGACTGTGAGTCACATTCATACAGAGACTGTCAGTCACATTCATACAGACAGTCAGTCACATTCATACAGAGACAGTCAGTCACATTCATACAGAGACTGTCAGTCACATTCATACAGAGACTGTGAGTCACATTCATACAGAGACTGTCAGTCACATTCATACAGAGACTGTCAGTCACATTCATACAGAGACTGTGAGTCACATTCATACAGAGACTGTCAGTCACATTCATACAGAGACTGTCAGTCACATTCATACAGAGACTGTGAGTCACATTCATACAGAGACTGTCAGTCACATTCATACAGAGACAGTCAGTCACATTCATACAGAGACTGTCAGTCACATTCATACAGAGACTGTCAGTCACATTCATACAGAGACAGTCAGTCACATTCATACAGAGACTGTCAGTCACATTCATACAGAGACTGTCAGTCACATTCATATAGAGACTGTGAGTCACATTCATACAGAGACTGTCAGTCACATTCATACAGAGACAGTCAGTCACATTCATACAGAGACTGTCAGTCACATTCATACAGAGACTGTCAGTCACATTCATACAGAGACTGTGAGTCACATTCATACAGAGACTGTCAGTCACATTCATACAGAGACTGTCAGTCACATTCATACAGAGACTGTGAGTCACATTCATACAGAGACTGTCAGTCACATTCATACAGAGACAGTCAGTCACATTCATACAGAGACTGTCAGTCACATTCATACAGAGACTGTCAGTCACATTCATACAGAGACAGTCAGTCACATTCATACAGAGACTGTCAGTCACATTCATACAGAGACTGTCAGTCACATTCATATAGAGACTGTGAGTCACATTCATACAGAGACTGTCAGTCACATTCATACAGAGACAGTCAGTCACATTCATACAGAGACTGTCAGTCACATTCATACAGAGACTGTCAGTCACATTCATACAGAGACAGTCAGTCACATTCATACAGAGACTGTCAGTCACATTCATACAGAGACTGTCAGTCACATTCATATAGAGACTGTGAGTCACATTCATACAGAGACTGTCAGTCACATTCATACAGAGACAGTCAGTCACATTCATACAGAGACTGTCAGTCACATTCATACAGAGACTGTCAGTCACATTCATACAGAGACTGTGAGTCACATTCATACAGAGACTGTCAGTCACATTCATACAGAGACTGTCAGTCACATTCATATAGAGACTGTGAGTCACATTCATACAGAGACTGTCAGTCACATTCATACAGAGACAGTCAGTCACATTCATACAGAGACTGTGAGTCACATTCATACAGAGACTGTCAGTCACATTCATACAGAGACAGTCAGTCACATTCATACAGAGACTGTCAGTCACATTCATACAGAGACTGTCAGTCACATTCATACAGAGACAGTCAGTCACATTCATACAGAGACTGTCAGTCACATTCATACAGAGACTGTCAGTCACATTCATACAGAGACAGTCAGTCACATTCATACAGAGACTGTCAGTCACATTCATACAGAGACTGTCAGTCACATTCATACAGAGACAGTCAGTCACATTCATACAGAGACTGTCAGTCACATTCATACAGAGACTGTCAGTCTTTTTTTTTATTGTTGAAATTGGGGTTTTAATTTGTTTAGCCATTTGCTCCACATATCTACTTGCATTTGGTTTAATTTTCTAGATATTGTACTCCCTTTTTCCATTTTCAAATTAACTTGGTTGGTTATAGCTGTGAAGTTTGGGGAATTTCATTTTTGAAGATTTGAGGAAAGAGATCCAGAGGAGACAGCGGCGATGGCCAAACGGAGGAGGACATACAATCCAGACACAGATCACGCGTTTTGTTCACTGGGTAGGAGGGAGTACTTTTTGGCAAACAGAGCTGTATACTCTATGTGGATTAAACTCACCTTCAGTCTGATCTGTGTCTGGATTGTTTGTCCTCCTCCATTTGGCCGTCGCCGCTGTCTCCTCTGGATCTCTTTCCTCAGCTGTTTATTATACCCGACGGAAGCGCTGGGTAGGCAACAGGAGGCGTGAGAGTTTGTTTTTTACGCGTCATATGGTGTGGCTCACTTTTTTGCTTAATTTTTGAAGATAGCCACCTTTGCCGCTATTAAGACAAGACATTAAGACAAGCATAATATTAGCATTCTAGGAATGTTCAGGTGTAGTTTTACCAAATTTGGGTCGGTTTTTTATCCTAATGTTGCAAATCTTGAGTAGCCAGTTTTTACATTGCCACCAGGCATTTAACCCTGGTTAAACAGTATTCCTTTGTTAAAGTAGTATCCCTTGTTTTGTTTGTTTTTCTGAAAAATATATGGAAAAATCTACACAAAGATAGCATTAACCCCTTAGTGACCGAGTGATATGCTGCATTTGATGAACCGTGAAGACCATAAAACTGTGAATTTCTTTCTTTGTGTTCAGTCCACCCACACAAATTATATATAATTTTTTAAAGGACGGATAGGGCTTTAATTTGATACTATTATTTTCATCATATGATATCATTTACTATTAAAAAATATATAAAATATGATGAAAATATGCCATAAAAAACACTTCTTCTAACTTTGACCTGATTTTTTTTTTAACAATTACAAATGGTAAAAAAGACACCGTTTATATATTTCTATTATTGGTCCTGAGTTTAGAAATACCAATGTTTCCATGTTTGCCTATTACAATTACAAATAGTAAAAAAGACACCGTTTATATATTTCTACTATTGGTCCTGAGTTTAGAAATACCAATGTTTCAATGTTTGCCTATGTTTTATTTCAACTAATAGGGCAATAAACAATATTAGTGTTTTTTTTTTTTGTTTTCTAACCATTTTCTTCTACAGTGACCTTTTAACCCCAACCCTAAATTTACCAGAACCCCTTAATCTAACCCTTGTACTCACCAATACCCCCCTGTAACCTTAATTATAACCCTATTTATGACCCTAACCCTAGATCTAGGTTTAGCTTTCTCCATTTATTTATTTATTTTATTTTCTATTTCTAATTGTAATATTGTCTAACTGCCTCTAGGGGCAGTCAAGTAGCGGTTTCAGAGCGACGGAAGAGATTTTTTTTTTCTCTCTTACGTCGCTCTTCTCTAGGCACACTGTATTGGAGGAGCATGGTCCTCCAATACAGCACACACCCACCGGGTGATCACAGTGCCCAGGGGGGCACAGAAGGTGTTGATTGATGCCTCTATCGAGGCATCATTGGAACACTTTACACACATAGGCAGTGATCAGCTTTCACTGCCTATGTGTGTTACGCGCATACGATCACATTCGTGGTGATTGTATGCACGCGGGGGAGGGGCTGAAAGCCCTCTCAGAGGCTGCTTCGGATCCGAAGCAGCCTCTGAGAGTAGCTGCAGGCATGTAGCGTTGTGCTCAAAACGGAGTACGTATATATACATTCTCATGGTCCTCAAGGACCATGCTTTTCAGGACGTATATATACGTCCTTACGCGTTAAGGGGTTAAGTATTATTTATTTTGGCACTTTGTTTGCACATATTTTTATTGAGTATTTTCTGTGCTCCTTTTTTATTTTTATTGTTGTTATTCATTCAGTGGAAATAGAGATTTTTTAGAGGTTTTTTTCCATGCAAAAGTGAGCTGCACTATATAATTACCACAAAATTTGTTTTGTACCAAGCACCTTTTTTTACATTTACATAAAATTATTCTCGGGTTTGGTGCCCACACCTCCAGCATATTTTGGAGACTCCTGGGCACATTTTAGCAAGTTTTTCAGGGGTGAAATAGCACCTGTTCGCCAGCTTGTATTGACCTTCTATTAAATGTATGCAGTGTTCCCATGTTATTAAGTTTCTTGATTTGTTCCCATTTTTTTAACCAATTCGCTTAATATTTTTGATTTTGTATCACAAGTTAGTTTTGGCCTTCTGTTTTTGTTGCCTAACCCTAACCCTATTTTTTCCCTTATTAAGTTGCTTTCCATGATGTACCATTTTTCTTTTTTTTTTTCGTAAATATATTTTTATTGAGTTTTCAAGACAAATAATACAACATGTGAGAAAATATTAAAAAATACGGGTTACCAAAAAGAAAAAGGGAGAGGGGGGAACAGGGGAGACGGGAGGAGATTGGCAGGATGAGCATACAGCACTAATATCCAACAATAATATACAGAATACATATAATATCAAAATAAATGAAAATTGGGAAAGGGGGGGGGGGGGATGATGTGGTAAGACGTAGTATCATAGCATGGGGTGACTGTAGACAGGGACCTGGAATATATTTGGACGATCAAATAATATTAGCGGTGGCCATTGCCCAAATTTTGGGTTTGAGCAGTCTACCTAGGGGTAAGTGTGTTCCCGATGTTGTTGAGACATCAGGAAATATAAGGGCGAGGGGGGAATAGGGGGGAAAAAAGACAAAACAGAAAAGAGGGGGTCAGATACAGGGACTTTAGGTGGGGGTAGGGGGAACAAGGCTAGGGGAGGTATGTGGGGCCTCCATCAGGGACACCGTGAGGGGATCTGCAACAAATTCCGCCCAGTAAAACCACATCAGGGTGTGCTTCTCCATTTGGTCTCTGGATCGTGCGCGCAGGTTTTCCATCCTGCGGATACCTTCAACCTTCTGGATCCATTCTTTAATTGTTGGGGGGTTCACACAGTTCCAGTGGAGCGGGATTAGGGATTTAGCAGCATTGAGTAAATGTCGAAGAATGGACTTTTGATATGCTGCAATTGGTTGCGTTGTGTGGTGCAAAAGCATCTGTGCAGGTCTGAAGGGGGCGGTTTCTCGGTGAATTTATCTAAGGTGGCGTATATTTGTTCCCAGTAGGGTGTAATACGGGAGCACTCCCACCAAATATGGAGGAGGGTGCAGGGGGCCCGGCCACATCTCCAGCAGATCTCAGGGCATTCGGGGAAAATACGGTGCAACATTGCCGGTGTCCTGTACCAGGGTGAGAGTAATTTGTACGACATCTCCTGTGTCCGGGTGCATACTGATGTTTTGTGTGTAAGGGTGAATATTTTTTGCCATTGCTGCCGGGACAAATTGATGTTCAGGGCATTCTCCCATCGCCCAACGTATCCCGGGAGTGCATCTGCCTGAGCCTTCAGGAGTACGTTGTACAACAGGGATACTCCATGTCTCGGCAGGGATTCCATCGTGCAGTAATTCTCGAAGTCTGTGGGGTCTCTGGAGAGATTATGTTTCCCAACAAGGGATGTTATGTATGTTTGGAGTTGGAAGTGTTGGAACCTGTCCAGGAGGGTAGGGGGTTTGTCTGTCACGAGGTCGGTTAGGGATTTAAGCTTGCCCTGATCCATCAGTTCGGACAGGGCAGTACCCTCAGCAAGGGTCCTGTTCAGGAACTTCCCACCGTCTAATCCGGGGGTGAATTCTGGGTTGCCTCTAAGCGGTGTCAGTGGGGATGGGTACGTGGTGAGTGAGTATTTGCGGTGTAGAGAGTGTAGGACCAGTAGTGTGGGTGAGAGGAAGGGGTGGTTTTTGATCGTTTGCTTGGCTAAACCTGGAGGGATCCACGCCAGAGTCCTCAAGGGAATGGTTATGGCAGCCTCCTCCAAGCCTATCCACAGCTTCTGTGGTGGACGGTAGGTCCATTCCATGATGCGGAGTAGGTGGCTGGCCCTATAGTATGTCTGCGGGCAAGGGAGACCCAGGCCTCCGTTGGTCCGCCTCTGGATTAAAAGTGAAGTTTTGGATCGGGGGTTTTTGTTTGCCCATGTAAATTGTATGAACATGCTGCTAAGTGATGCGAAGAATGCTTTAGGTATCCTTATGGGTAGGGTTTGGAAAAGATAAAGAAGTCTTGGAAGGACGTTCATTTTTAGAGAATTGATCCGTCCAATCCAGGATATGTGTTGGGATGACCAGTTATGGAGATCTTTCCGTAAAGTGGTCAAGAATGGGGGGAAATTTTGTTGGTAGAGTTGATCTATGTCTCTTGTGAGCCAGATTCCCAAGTATCTCAATTTGTCCTTGCACCAGCGAAAGGGGAGGGAGGCCTTAAGAGCACAAGTGGTCTCCGTGCCTATATTAATATTGAGAATTTCAGATTTAGTGAAATTAATTTTAAAATTAGACAAGGCACCGTATGTTTGAAATTCTCTTAATAATATCGGCATGGAAATAATGGGGTTCGTAAGAGTAAACAACAGGTCATCAGCATAACCCAAGACTTTATGGTGTGTCTGACCTACAACCAAACCTGTGATGTCATGGTTTTGCCGGATAGATTCTAGAAATGGTTCTAGTGCCATCACGAAAAGGAGGGGTGAGAGTGGGCATCCCTGACGTGTGCCGTTGGTAATGTTGAAGGGGGTTGAGAGGGCACCGTTTACCCTGACCCTTGCCGAGGGGCGGGAGTACAGGGACGCCACCCACCTGCATATGTTGGGACCAAATCCCATTTGTTGGATAACCTGTAATAGGAATGTCCAGTCTAGTCTGTCGAAAGCCTTCTCGGCGTCAGTCGACAGACAAAGAGCCTTCGTGCCAGTCAACTGTGACCTGAAGATCAAGTTGAGGGCCCTTTGGGTGCAGTCCCTGGACTCCCGCCCCGGGACAAAGCCAGCCTGGTCCGGGTGGATCAAGGCTGGTAGCAAGCGGTTAATACGTAGGGCCAGAATTTTGGAGAATAGCTTGACATCTGCATTAAGCAGGGAGATTGGGCGGTAGCTACTACATATTTCTGGGTCCTTGTCGGGTTTGGGGATTAGTGAAATGGTAGCAGACAGGGTATGTTGGTGAATTTCTGTTCCCTCTAATATGGCGTTAAAAGAACTAACGAATTGAGGTCCGAGAACCTCTAAAAACTTCTTGTAATATGACAGTGGGAGGCCATCAGGGCCTGGGCATTTGCCCGGTTTGGTGAGTCTGATGGCGTACGCTAGCTCTGTGAGAGTGATGGGGCCTTCTAGGGACTCAGAGTCCTCTGGAGATAAGACCCGGGATAGGTGTGCAGTCAGGTAGTCTGAGATACGTGCAAGTTTTGAGTCGGCTTGGGCCGCTGACAACGGTGGGGTAAGATTATAGAGTGAAGAGTAGTAGGATACAAACTCCTCTGAAATTTCTCGGGGCATGAGTCGATGTGTCATCGCTGGGCCGCGGATCTTATGTATATAGTATTGCTTTCGTTTTTTCCGCAAGGCTCGTGCTAGATATTTCCCTGGTTTGTCCCCGTGTTCGTAATAAAGCGCTTTAAGTTTTACAAATGATCTCTGTGCTTGTTGGTTGAGGATGTCAGAAAGCTTTTTCCTGAGTAGGATTAGTGTCTGTAAGTCTTGGGTTTTAGGGGACTTCTTATGTGTGTATTCTAGGGAATGTATCTGTTCGTAGAGGGAGACCAGGTCGGCTGCTCGTCTCCTCTTCCTCTCCGAGCAGATCTTAATGAGGTGGCCTCTGAGCACACACTTGTGTACTTCCCAGACCGTCAAAATGGGGGTGTCTGGGGTGATGTTCTCCCGGAAATAATCCTTCAAGAGAGTTGTCACTGGGGTTACCACTTCGGGGTCCGTTAAGATTGATTCGTTCAGTCACCATGTGTTGGGTGGGCGCCTAAGCAGTGAAGACTGAAGATTAAGGGACAGGGGGGCATGATCTGACCAGGTGATGGGGCCATATTTGGCACTGGTCAGTGAGGGCAGGTGGTAGTGTTGGATGAAGATGGAATCTATTCTTGAATACGAGTCGTGTGGGGTGGAGTAGAAACTGTAATCACGTCCTGTCGGGTGTAAAGCTCTCCAGCAGTCCACCAGGCACATGTCTTGTAATAGGGCCTTAATTCTCTTGGAGACATGGCTAGGAATATGTGAACGACCATTGGATGTGTCGATCTGGGGGTCTAGTGTGACGTTTAGGTCCCCGCCTACAATCAGAAATCCCTCTTGGAACTGAGTGAGTTCCTTGAGTATCCTGGAAAGATGTATGTGTTGCGACTTGTTGGGGAGGTATATGTTTGCAAAGGTGTATGTTTGACCAGTAATGGTACCTTTGACGAAGATATACCTGCCATGTGGGTCTCCATGTTGTGCTTTGTCTTGGAAAGGGACATTTTTAGAGAATAGTATTGCTGTGCCCTTACTTTTAGAAGAAGGGTCACAGCTGTAGTAGGCAGTAGGAAACCAGGGGTTGGTTAAAATTGGATTCGTATTGCCTCGAAAATCTGTCTCTTGAATAAAGGCGACTGAAGTTTTGAGGAACTTGAGTTCCCTGTGGAGATGTGACCGTTTTTCTGGGATATTGAGACCCTTAGTGTTCATGGTGGTGATAACTAGATCGGAAAACGCAGGTGGATTTCGGGTTGTGTCTGTGTGTGACATGGTGTTTAGGGGAGTCTGAGCTCACGGTGTCCCTGGATGGGGGGGATCGGAAAAGGGGGGAAACAATCCCAGTGGGGGGGGGATAGTTTTACTCCCCTCCCTAAAAAAAAAAAAAAAAAAAAGGGGGGGGGCAGGGATAAGGGGTAGGTATCGGTGTGGGGGGGGGGGGTTCAGTAACGTGAATATTGGGGGGGAAGCAAGGGGGTCAGTTAACAGGAGGAACCGGAGGCGTCTATTGGCAGTGAGAAGAGGCGACCTCAAAAACCAGTTGAGAGTCTCTGCTCCTGCCAATCAATCCTGGACGCTCAAGGTTACGGGAAAGCGTGCTAGCCGCCAAGGACGTTCCGCATAGTTTTTCTTGTAGGAAAAGGGGGGGGGGGGGAGGGTGAGACAAGCAGGCACACTACCGGTGAAAATCCCGGGTTACCTGTCCGTATCTCCCTGACAATAATAATAAAAATAGAACTGTAGTACAACTTGGGGATCGCGGTCCCTCCAGCAACAGTGAACACAACATTAAAACATTTTTGAAAATCACAGCATCGAGATTACCACACGGGTTGTGGGGGGAATTGAGTGAGCGTGGGCAACAATTTGCGCTAGTTGTTGCCGAGTATGGGGCTGTAAACAGGGGTGGAGGTGTCCTGTGAAGGTGGTTCCATCTCCTTCCATTTCTCGTATGCGTATGAATGGGCTGCGGTGAAGCATTATGGTATGGGGAGGTGTGGAGGTAGCCCAGAGGTGGAATGACCTGATACCTGGCACATCATTGACTCTTATCACATTCCCCATCTGATAACAACAATTTGTAGGCCCCCCTCCCGATGTTCCCAAAAGACCCCCTCCCAAGATGACGGGGATACTCGTACCATTTTTCATACTGCGTTGTCATTAACCCTAACCCCTAATATTATCTTCTACCATATACTTGAATTTTGGGTGATTTTTCTGCCCAGGTAGTGAATCCCTGAATTTACCTCCTTTAGTCCTAGCTACGTTGTTAAAACTTCCAGTGATTTTCTGGGTACATTTTTAGCTATAAATACTGATTTTTCTATATTCAGTTTGTATCCTGAGAACTTGGAATATTCCTGTATCACTTTTAATATTTGTTTAATTGAATTCTCAGACTTGGCTAATGTGAGCAGATTGTAATCTGCGTAGAGATTGATCTTTAGTTCAGTGTTAAAAATGCAGATCTCTTCTATTGCCAAGTCCTGTTTGATGGTAAAAGCAAGTGGCTCCAATGATAAAATGTAGCGCAATGGGGACAGGGGACACCCCTGTCTTGTTCCATTGCCCAAATCAAACCCATCCAACACAAGGCCTGTTTCCAATATTTTAGCTTTTGAAGCGCTATATATCGCCCGCAGTATGCTGCCTTCAAAGCCAGACAGCTTAAGAGGAAGTCCCAGTCCATCCTGTCAAATGCTTTCTCTGCATCTAATGATAGGGTTATGGTAAGGACTCCCTCTTCTCTACCCTCTCCAGCACATATAGATTCTTCTGGTGTTATTTGAGGCGGTTCTGCCTTGGAGAAATCCAACCTGGTCCTCTGAAATCAGAGTAAAGGGACAGTCTAGTGCCCAAAATGCCTCCACCATTTAATGCATATTAAAGTACTTTCAAAGTACTTTAAAATGCATATTTTATATTTTGCATTACTTATAATGAAGATATTACACTTAGATGAAAATGCACATTTGCAGAGGTTCAGGACGGCCCTCTCAATGGGCGTCTCACTTAGGCTTCTAAGGGAGTTTATTTTCCCAGCAGCAGCCAATAAGAATTGGAATATGATTTCCTGTGTGATGTAATCAGGCAATGTGTTGCATTAGAAATCCTAGTGTGTACAAGAGCATTATAAGTTAGTGCCCTGTCACTGTATAATGTCAGTAATATCATCCAGCACTGCCTATCATGTAGTGGCGTCCCGAGGGGGGTGCGGAGCGCACCGGGTGACACCTCCAGCGGGGGTGACACCTGTGCTGCCGGCATCCCACCGCATCGCGCTGCTTAACTTTTTTTTTCTGGCTGCTTCATCCGCTGGATTCGGAAAAAAGAAAAAAAAATCACTGAGACCAGATGTGACGTTACGTCACATCTGGTGACTGTTTTTCCCTCCTCCGTGCAGGAGGGAACACTGCACGGAGACATCTGGCCAGGGACACGGAGCAGCAGCCAGGCGGTAAGTGATGGGGAAGGGGGGAGGAGAGAGGAAGAAAACAAGCGGTGGAACGGCACAATATTACTGGGCTCTGAATGGCATAATATTACTGGTATCTGACTGGCACAATATTACTGGGCTCTGAATGGCATAATATTACTGGGCTCTGAATGGCACAATATTACTGGTATCTGACTGGCACAATATTACTGGGCTCTGAATGGCACAATATTACTGGGCTCTGAATGGCACAATGTTTCTGGTATCTGACTGGCACAATATTACAGGGAGTGCAGAATTATTAGGCAAATGAGTATTTTGACCACATCATCCTCTTTATGCATGTTGTCTTACTCCAAGCTGTATAGGCTCGAAAGCCTACTACCAATTAAGCATATTAGGTGATGTGCATCTCTGTAATGAGAAGGGGTGTGGTCTAATGACATCAACACCCTATTTCAGGTGTGCATAATTATTAGGCAACTTCCTTTCCTTTGGCAAAATGGGTCAAAAGAAGGACTTGACAGGCTCAGAAAAGTCAAAAATAGTGAGATATCTTGCAGAGGGATGCAGCACTCTTAAAATTGCAAAGCTTCTGAAGCGTGATCATCGAACAATCAAGCGTTTCATTCAAAATAGTCATCAGGGTCGCAAGAAGCGTGTGGAAAAACCAAGGCGCAAAATAACTGCCCATGAACTGAGAAAAGTAAAGCGTGCAGCTGCCACGATGCCACTTGCCACCAGTTTGGCCATATTTCAGAGCTGCAACATCACTGGAGTGCCCAAAAGCACAAGGTGTGCAATACTCAGAGACATGGCCAAGGTAAGAAAGGCTGAAAGACGACCACCACTGAACAAGACACACAAGATGAAACGTCAAGACTGGGCCAAGAAATATCTCAAGACTGATTTTTCTAAGGTTTTATGGACTGATGAAATGAGAGTGAGTCTTGATGGGCCAGATGGATGGGCCCGTGGCTGGATTGGTAAAGGGCAGAGAGCTCCAGTCCGACTCAGACGCCAGCAAGGTGGAGGTGGAGTACTGGTTTGGGCTGGTATCATCAAAGATGAGCTTGTGGGGCCTTTTCGGGTTGAGGATGGAGTCAAGCTCAACTCCCAGTCCTACTGCCAGTTCCTGGAAGACACCTCCTTCAAGCAGTGGTACAGGAAGAAGTCTGCATCCTTCAAGAAAAACATGATTTTCATGCAGGACAATGCTCCATCACACGCGTCCAAGTACTCCACAGCGTGGCTGGCAAGAAAGGGTATAAAAGAAGAAAATCTAATGACATTGCCTCCTTGTTCACCTGATCTGAACCCCATTGAGAACCTGTGGTCCATCATCAAATGTGAGATTTACAAGGAGGGAAAACAGTACACCTCTCTGAACAGTGTCTGGGAGGCTGTGGTTGCTGCTGCACGCAATGTTGATGGTGAACAGATCAAAACACTGACAGAATCCATGGATGGCAGGCTTTTGAGTGTCCTTGCAAAGAAAGGTGGCTATATTGGTCACTGATTTGTTTTTGTTTTGTTTATGAATGTCAGAAATGTATATTTGTGAATCTTGAGATGTTATATTGGTTTCACTGGTAAAAATAAATAATTGAAATGGGTATATATTTGTTTTTTGTTAAGTTGCCTAATAATTATGCACAGTAATAGTCACCTGCACACAGATATCCCCCTAAAATAGCTAAAACTAAAAACAAACTAAAAACTACTTCCAAAAATATTCAGCTTTGATATTAATGAGTTTTTTGGGTTCATTGAGAACATGGTTGTTGTTCAATAATAAAATTAATCCTCAAAAATACAACTTGCCTAATAATTCTGCACTCCCTGTATTTGGCTCTGACTGGCACAATATTCCTGGTATCTGACTGGCACAATATTACTGGGCTCTGAATGGCATAATATTACTGGGCTCTGAATGGCACAATATTATTGGTATCTGAATGGCAAAATATTCCTGGTATCTGACTGGCACAATATTACTGGGCTCTGAATGGCACACTATTACTGGAACCTGAATGGCACACTTTTACTGAGATCTGAATAGCACAATATTACTGTACTCTGACTGGCACAATATTACTGGGCTCTGAATGGCACAATATTACTGGATCTGAATGGCACAATATTCTTGGCATCTGAATGGCACAATATTACTGGGCTCTGAATGGCACAATATTACTGGGCTGTGAATGGCACAATATTCCTGGCATCTGAATGGCGCAATATTCCTGGCATCTGAATGGCACAATATTCCTGGTATTTGAATGGCACAATATTACTGGCATCTGAATGGCACAATATTACTGGCATCTGAATGGCACAATATTACTGGTATTTGAATGGCACAATATTACTGCCATCTGAATGGCACAATATTACTGGCATCTGAATGGCACAGTATTACTGGTATTTGAATGGCACAATATTACTGGCATCTTAATGGCACAATATTCTGGCATCTGAAAGGCGCAATATTCCTGTATCTGAATGGCACAATATTACTGCTATTTAAATGTCACAATATTACTGGTATCTGAATCGCACAATATTACTGGCATATGAATGGCACAATAATACTGGCATCTTAATGGCACAATGGTATTGGCATCTGGCACAATAATAATGGCATATTAATGGGCAAATTGGCTGTGGCTTATTAATGACAAAATGATACTGGCATATAATTGTCTGTTATAGAGAGAGAGAGATGTCTGTATGCATAGATATGTATTGTTTTAGAATTGTACAATTGTCACCTCGTGGAGTTCCTGTGTGTTGCATAATTAATGGCGGTCCCATGTGTGCATAATTATGGGGCGCTTGTGTGTGGCATATTTATTGGGCTCCATGTGCGGCATAATTAAGGGACTCTTTTGTGTGGCATAATTATAGGGGCACGTGTGTGTGTGTGAGTGTGTGGCATAATTATGGGGCACCTGTGTGTGGCATAATTAATTGGGCAGAGGTGAGGCATAAATAATTGGGCAGAGGTGAGGCATAAATAATTGGGCAGTGGTGAGGCATAAATAATTGGCAGAGGTGAGGCATAAATAGTGGGGCTCTGGTGTGGCATAATTTATGGGGCTCTGGTGTGGCATAATTTATGGGGCTCCTGTGTGTGGCATAGTTATGGGCTCCTGTGTGTGGCATAGTTATGAGGCTCCTGTATGTGGCATAGTTATGGGGCTCCTGTATGAGGCATAGTTATGGGGCTCCTGTGTGTGTGGCATAGTTATGGGGCTCATGTGTGTGACATAATTTGTGGGGCTCCTGTATGTGGCATATTTAATGGACCATCTGACTGGTATTACTAAGGAATCTGTTTGGCATGGTATTGGAGGAAATCCAGGGGGGTGACACCAGGAGTTACCGCACTGGGTGACACCAACCCTAGTGATGCCCCTGCTATCATGTCAGCTTGGCTGAGCATGATAGGCAGTGCAGCCCCCTCATAAATGCCAGCTTGGCTGTGTTAGGCCGTGTGGCCCCCCATCATGAATGCCATATGGCTAAGCATGATAGGCACTGCAGTCCCCCCTAAATTCCAGCATGGCTGAGCATGATAGGCAGTGTGGTCCCCATCATAAATGCCAGCTGGCTGAGCATGATAGGCACTGCAGTCCCCCCTAAATTCCAGCATGGCTGAGCATGATAGGCAGTGTGCCCCCCCCCCCTATAATTAATGCCAGCTTGTCTGAGCATGATAGGCACTGCAGTCCCCATAATAAATACCAGCTGGCTGAGCATGATAGGCACTGCAGTCCCCCCTTAATTCCAGCATGGCTGAGCATGATAGGCACTGCAGTCCCCTATATAAGTACCAACACTCACATCACACCCAGTCATACATTCTCACACAGACTCACATCACACTCCTTTTTATTTATATTAATATTATACTACATGTCCCCTTCAAGAGTGGGCAGGACACCCAGGGGAGTAAACAGAAAGGAACTTTTATTATCAGAAAAAGGACTCATTCTCCATGACTAGCACATTAAATCACCTGTAGCAAGGCAGTTAATACAATATAATACTTACTGCCTTGCTGACAAACCATGATTTATAGTTAAATCCACGGAGAAGAAGTCCTTTTTATGACAATAAAAGTTCCAGCTCATTCTGCAGGAATCAGTGTATCATACTGACCTGCCTGTTTCCATGGAGATGCTCGCATCTGAGAGCAGGAGATTATAGGAGGCCTGGGGAATGCTGGGAAATCCCAGACAGCCCAGTGATTGATGGGAGAAGGAGCAACTGCGCTTGAGTTAGGGAATACGGACGTACCGATGTAGTACCCGAAAAACGGGCACTCTTTCAATGCTAAGAATGATCTCTTTTTTACAGAGAACTAAAAAAAAAAACAATTGGAAAATGACAGTCTACTCTACACTGTGCTGCCTACACAGAAGCAGTCATAGACACACACAGAAGCAGTGATAGACACGCACAGAAGCAGTCACAGATACACGGAGAAGCAGTCACAGATACACGCAGAAGCAGTCTCAGACACACACAGAAGCAGTCACAGACACACAGAATCATTCACAGACACACACAGAGGCATTCACAGACAAACAGAAGCAGTCATAGACACACACACAGGAATTCACAGACACACCCAATAATTCACAGACACACACAGAATTATTCACAGACACACAGAAGCAGTCATAGACACACACAGAGGCATTCACAGGCACACACAGAAACAGTCACAGACACACAGAAACAGTCACAGACACACGCAGAAGCAGTCATAGGCACACACAGAAGCAGTCACAGACACACACAGAAGCAGTCACACACACAAAAGCAGTCACAGACACACACAGCATCATTCACAGACACACACAGAAGCAGTCACAGACACACAAAGGCATTACCGTCACATAGATAGACAGAGACAGTCACAGATTTTATTTTTTTATCTCTCAATTTGTCCCCCCTCCCTGCTGCTTTACCTCATTGAATGGGAGACAGTCACTTCTGTTTCTACCTGGTCTGTTCCTCTCACAAGTGTCTTCCAGCTGAGTGCTGGGATGTCATGTGTCAGAGCATCCGGCACACACTTTACCCATCAATCACCTTGTAGATGCCAATACCTGGGTGCCGGATCTCATTTACTGGTCAGGATGCCGACCGGGATTTGTCGAGCCCTTGTTTAAATTAAGTGATAGCCGTAAATTATCATTTTTGTTTTTTATATATTGAAGTATTTTCTCCTGTGATTATAACTGGAATTATCTTTGTTTTAAAGATGGCCTCTGTCTGCTTCTCTGAGGAGCTGAACACCATGGAGGAGAATTTTCTGTTTCTGGACTCCCTGGGTGAGGAGATGCTGTCTCTATATAAGTCCAGCAGAGACAATACAGAGTCAGGGGACGTAACAAGAGATTCCCACTGGGAATGATATCTGGGTTCTGTGAGGTGACACTATACCTGGCCGATCTCCTTATAATTTCCTGACCTGCATGGCCATGCAGACACCAGAGCTTTGGGAGGGTTTCACTTAGTTTAGGGTCCAGGAATAGATTAGATGTGTGGTCATACATGTACAGACTATATGTACACCCAGCCAGTGTTACCTTGTGTTGGAAACAGGTAATTACTCGTCTGTTCCAGAAGGTATGGTGAAAAACGAATCTGGGAGGGGCCCCACTGCATCTGGTACGAAACGGGAGACTGGCGAAAGTAGAAACGCAGGTGAGTGATAGGCCATGTGTGAAATGATAATGAAATATCATCACTATGATCTCATACATCTCATGACATCACCGTACATCCCATGACATCACCGTACATCTAATTTCCAACTATACGTGTTATCCCCCTCTCCCTTCTCTCCTCCGAGCTGTACATGTTAAGGGCTTCCATTTGATATGTTTTATCCCCTCTCCCTTCTCTCCCCTGAGCTGTACATATTAAGGGCTTTCATTCTGATATGTTTTATCCCCCTCTCCCTTCTCTCCTCTGAGCTGTACATATTAAGGGCTTTCAGTCTGATATGTTTTATCCCCCTCTCCCTTCTCTCCCCTGAGCTGTACATATTAAGGGCTTTCAGTCTGATATGTTTTATCCCCTCTCCCTTCTCTCCTCTGAGCTGTACATATTAAGGGCTTTCATTCTGATATGTTTTATCCCCTCTCCCTTCTCTCCCCTGAGCTGTACATATTAAGGGCTTTCAGTCTGATATGTTTTATCCCCTCTCCCTTATCTCCTCCGAGCTGTACATATTAAGGGCTTTCAGTCTGATATGTTTTATCCCCTCTCCCTTCTCTCCCCTGAGCTGTACATATTAAGGGCTTTCAGTCTGATACGTTTGAATGAGGTATATAAATATTAATTTTTATATCTCAAACCAAGTTAAATGAGTGTATCTTGCTGTATAGTAACTGTGTAAAATTCAGTTGAGACATTTTATCTAATTGTGGGTGAAGGCAAATCCCCAAGGATGTCATGGAGGTAGTCTGACCGTGGATGTGAGGTCCTGTCTTGTGGGATCGTCAAGTTTAAATCTCAGATTTTGACATGTTTATTTTCAAATCTGCCAGAGAGCTTTATGTTTTAAACTCTTTGATCACCTCCGGGAGGGAGGCCGAGGGGTTGGTGAGGAAGAAGAGGAATCTCTGATATATTGTTGTTCTGTTGGACTGCATCAGAGGAGCCAAGGACAGGACTAACAGAATCAGTGAGAGTGACAGCCCTGGCGTGTTTAATTTGACAGAGTGAGTGGCTCTGAAAGTGAGCCATTTATTTTGATTCTAGCGAATGGACCGTGGTATACATTGTTCTTCCATTCCCATTTTGTGTAACACTGAGGATAGGAAGACCCAGTTCACCCTGTCAAATGCCTTCTCCACTGAGTAACAGGGTGTGTGCCTCTGATTGCTGTGAACAGTGTAGCAAGTTTACAATTCTGGTCTCCCTCCCGGTGATGAATCCGTGCTGGTTCCAGTGATCCAGTTGGGGTAGCAATGGGTTTTGCCCGTTTGCCAAAATGTTGCCATATAACTTCACATTGACTTTTAGAAGTGAAATTAGTCTGTAACTGTTACATTGTCTGGGTCAGTTTAGAGAGGACTGTGATGTAGGTTTCTAGACTATTCAGATGAAAGTGATGTTAAGAATCTATTGCGTTCAATGTTTTAAGGAGGTGAGGAGACAGTATTTCCGTGAATGTTTTGTAATAGCAGGTGGTAAGGCATGTGGTACAGTGTAAAGTGTATTGGAAAGTGAGGATTACCGTGTTTGCTCGACTATAAGATGACCATGATTATAGGACAACCCCCCCAAACTTTGGATATTCCTTTAGGAAACAAAATAAAAGCCTGAATATAAGACTACCCTATAGGAAAAAAGTTTAACTTACATATATTCACATGTAAATTACTTTTTAATATTCAATAAAAATGATATTAAACAAATGCATTTCTTGTATTTATTGTGCCAATGCTGCCTCTCTCTCCACCCCCCCCCCCCCGTTCGTTGTCTCCCTCCCCCCAAACTTTTCTCTCTCTCTCCCCCTTGTCTTTCTCTGCCCCCCTCCTCTTGTCTTTCTCTGTCCCCCCTAGGCCTTCTCTCCCCCCTCCCTCCCCTAGTCTTTCTCTCCCCCCTCCCTCCCCTAGTCTTTCTCCCCCCCACCCCCCTCACCTTGTTTCTCTCAGTGGTGGCTAGTGGGGGCAGACGTGGGATGTCTGCACGATACGTGCAGACATCCTCCATGCTGCCCGACACCTCCGTCCCCACTATCGTGCAGACATCCCCCAGCTGCCCATATCTCCCTGGTGCCTAGTGGAGGCAGTCAGCACAATACGCATAGACATCCTCCGCTGCTGCCCGGCACTTCCGCAGGGACTTTTATGTTGAAGCCGGAAGGACCCGACTTCATCATAGAAGTCCCAGCGGTCGTGCCGGGCGGCAGCAGGGGAGGATGTCTGCGTCGCGCAGACATACACCTGCTGTTAGAGAGGGAGATCCAGGTCCCCTGCAGCTCTGAGGGGGACCTGGATCCCAGTCTTATAATCTGACCTCGATTTTAGGTCAGATTATAAAACGACCTCGAATATAAGACAAGGGGTATTTTTCAGAGCAAATGAAAAAAACCTTGTCTTATATTTGAGCAAATAGGGTATTAAATGCCCAATATCTAAATTAAAACAGAAATGTTATCGACTGCACTCTGGACTTACCCCAGCACCGAGATTGCACTCACATGATTTACCCCAGCACCCAGATTGCACTCATATGACTTACCCGAGCACCGAGATTGCACTCACATGGTTTACCCCAGCACCCAGATTGCACCGAGATTACACTCACATGACCTGCCACAGCATTTAGATTGCACCCACAGGACTTGCCCTAGACACAGGACATAATCTAGCAGTTAGATTGCACTCACAGGACTTGCCCCAGGAATTAGATTGCATTCACAGCACTTTCCCCAGCACTTAGATTGCATTCACAGAACCTGCCACAGCATTTAGATTGCACCCACAGGACTTGCCCTAGACAGAGGACATAATCTAGCAGTTAGATTGCACTCACAGGACTTGCCCCAGGAATTAGATTGCACTCACAGGACTTGCCCCAGGAATTAGATTGCACTCACAGGACTTGCCCCAGCACTTAGTTTTCACTTACAGGACTTGTCTTTGAGCTTGCAGAAAGCCATTTTCTTGTCGGGATTTAAATTTTCCCCATAAACTTAGGACAATATTTTTTCTTTACCTGTACTTCTTGATCACAGTTGCAATATATGCTAGGATTACTCTGATTAACCGTATAATATCTGTCTTGGGGTGCGGCCAAATTTTTTTCTATCTGAGAAAAGGCTTTGATCCACTGATTTATTTTTTTAATATAGAATGTGTCAACAGATAAGAACCATTTGTCCCATCTAGTCTGCCCAATTTTCTAAATACTTTTATTAGTCCCTGGCCTTAACTTATATCTAGGATAGCCTTGTGCCTATACTTAAATTCCATCACTGTGTTTACCTTTATTCCTGCCGCTGGAAGGCTATTCCATACATCCACTACCCTCTCAGTAAAGTAATACTTTCATTAGTCCCTGGGCTTATCTTATATCTAGGATAGCCTTATACCTATCTCATGCATGCTTATACTCCGTCACTGTATTAACCTCTACCACTTCTACTGGAAGACTATTCCATGCATCCACTACCCTCTCAGTAATGTAATACTTTCATTAGTCCCTGGCCTTATCTTATATCTAGGATAGCCTTATACCTATCCCATGCATGCTTATACTCCGTCACTGT
Organism: Pelodytes ibericus; assembly: GCA_036172795.1. NCBI lineage: Eukaryota > Metazoa > Chordata > Amphibia > Anura > Pelodytidae > Pelodytes > Pelodytes ibericus. The sequence continues at coordinate 217,252,814 of CM069861.1, read as the reverse complement.
ATTAACCTCTACCACTTCTACTGGAAGACTATTCCATGCATCCACTACCCTCTCAGTAATGTAATATTTTCATTAGTCCCTGACCTTATCTTATATCTAGGATAGCCTTATACCTATCCCACCCATGCTTAAACTCCTTCACTGTATTTACCTCTACCACTTCTACTGGAAGACTATTCCATGGATCCACTACCCTCTCAGTAATGTAATACTTTCATTAGTCCCTGACCTTATCTTATATCTAGGATAGCCTTATACCTATCCCATGCATGCTTAAACTCCTTCACTGTATTAACCTCTACCACTTCTACTGGAAGACTATTCCATGCACCCACTACCCTCTCAGTAATGTAATACTTTCATTAGTCCCTGGCCTTATCTTATATCTAGGATAGCCTTATACCTATCCCATGCATGCTTAAACTCCTTCACTGTATTAACCTCTACCACTTCTACTGGAAGACTATTCCATGCAACCATGACACGACATGACATGGTTTTGTTCTAGTTATCAAATTAGTTTAAGTTAGTAACATTTCCTTTTATTATTTTAGATATGTTAAGATATGTTATTATCCTTGTTGATATTGCTTTACATTTCTTTCTTTTACTTAAATGTCATTCTTCTGTCAAGCTTTTATGTTTTTGCTAGAGGACCATCAAATATATCACTATATGATTCTCTCTGAAGAGATTTAACAAATTGACTTGGGAAACTCACAATTCAGCGTATAAGAACTCCTGCTTTGCAGCTGTTTCACTAACAGATTTGTTCTACAAGATGTCAAACAGACATTGCTTTGCTGGCTTCAAGAAAATATTTTGCTAATATTACAACTTTTTGATTTTAATTTTTAAACACATTACTGTGTTCAATATCTCTTATACAATTTCAACAAACAATCATCACCAATGTTTTCAGGATTAGTCCCTTTTACTGACAAGCTTTTTACATTTGGTATTAAATTAAGTGCTATAAGGTTTTATAAACTGTATATAAGAGTATGTCTACAGACATGTAAACAAGGTGTATTGTGACTTCCAACAAAGCTTGCTTCCTGCTAGAAACACATTTTTTTACAAGTATGTAGTTATCATGAGATTTATTTGGTAGCAAAAATCCTCTTATTTAAAACCAATGTGATATGTCTTTAACTTAATGAAATATAATTTGGATGAAAAATCAATTCATTATCTCCATTTTCATCCAGCATTGGTAAAACAAATAACCACATTTGAACGCTTTTATTTCTAGCCAAATATTTCTCTATCCATAAACTCTGTGTTCAAACAAATAGTCCTTGTAATGTAATGCATTATTCAGTCAACATTTGTCAGTTACCTCATGTTTCAGGAAAGAAATACCCGTTGTAAAAAAAAAACCCCACCATGGATTGTTCTCTGTTTGTCTTCTCTAGCAGGTAGCAGGGTATTTTATCCATTTAATCAGTAGTAGTTCTGATTTAAAAACTATGCCCGCATTCTCCACCAATTATGTTATCAATACCGAGACGTGTGTGGTGTTTGTCCCATCAGAGTTTGAAAAACATAATGCTTATCTTGTATATATTTATTGAATATACATTAAACCATCTGAATAACTCAGTCTTTACTTACATGGCTATACCAATACATATAGTAAAGCAATTCTATCTAGATGAAAACCGTTCTAGTGATATACTCAGATGTTATGTGTATAGTATAGGTACAATGAATATTACTGTATAGTGATATATATGTGGTGGTTTGTGATTTGATACATCCCAAAAGAACATGTTACTTCCTCACCATCTTGCCATATTGATCTTATAATGCATGAATACCTATCCTACCGTACACTTCTCCCTTCTTTTCTCTGAGCTGTACATTTTAAGGGCTTTATCCCCCGTTCCCTTCTCTCCTCCGCGCTGCACATTTTAAGGGCTTTCAGTCTGATATGTTTTATCCCCCTCTTCCTTCTCTCCTCCGTGCTGTTCATGTTAAGGGCTTTCAGCCTGATATGTTTTATCCCCCTTTCCCTTCTCTCCCTGAACCGTACATATTAAGGTCTTTTAGTCTGTTTTATCTTATCAACGTCTGAGATGTTCTTGTTGGATTTTCTGTTTTATGTCTTGTAGGGTATAACCTCTTTCACCCCGATCGTTCTGACACATCGCCTGATGTCATAGTCAAGGTAGAACCTGAGGAGGAGTCGTATTTGTGGGGGCTAAATGGTCACAGGGCAATTCCACAAATCTCAAACATTGGTGAGTGATGACTGGCGTCATCTAGAAGTAAATTTGAGCTTCCATTTTTGGGATAAACTATGGGTTTGGTTACAGGTTCTGTGCCATTTACTGCCATTTACTTTATTTAATGTGTAACAGAATGTAGACAAGGTAGTTTAAGAAATTAAGAGAATAAGTAATTTAGATTTATCACACTTTCTCTATTACGCATCCTTATCTTTCAGAATATATCTTTTGTATGTGTTTATTAAACACCTTAGCATGTTTTTTTTTTTACCAGTCTGTGACCAGAGCATGCAATCAGCATTACGAAGTAAATCAGCTCTCTCAGGACACAGGTACAATGATGATAATAATACGGTGTGTAAAGGCGACTTTATGCATTAAAACCGCTAATTGCTAAACACGTAAAGTCTCGTTTTCTCACCGTCTCATATTTTTTCTGAATGTGATCTTCAATAAATTATTATCTTCATTATACCTGTGTCCTCTGACTGCTGAAACTTCATTTTTCTATTTTCCATCCCATTTTGTCAGTGGCAGTCAGAGCGCCTGAGTAGACACCTGTGAATTGCATATATTTGTTTTCTTGCAAGCAAAATGGAGCCAGGATCCCTTCATGGTAATACCAGTCTGTAACATGTAACATGTCATCAGCATCGCAGTGAGTAATACCAGTCTGTTACATGTAACATGTCATCAGCATCGCAGAGAGTAATACCAGTCTGTAACTGTAACATGTAATCAGCATCACAGAGAGTAATACCTGTCTGTTACTGTAACATGTAATCACCATCAGAGAGAGTAATACCTGTCTGTTACTGTAACATGTCATCATCATCGCATAGAGTAATACCAGTCTGTTACTGTAACATGTCATCATCATCGCAGAGAGTAATACCTGTCTGTTACTGTAACATGTAATCAGCATCACAGAGAGTAATACCTGTCTGTTACTGTAACATGTCATCATCATCGCATAGAGTAATACCAGTCTGTTACTGTAACATGTCATCATCATCGCAGAGAGTAATACCTGTCTGTTACTGTAACATGTAATCAGCATCACAGAGAGTAATACCTGTCTGTTACTGTAACATGTAATCAGCATCGCAGAGAGTAATACCAGTCTGTTACTGTAACATGTAATCAGCATCACAGAGAGTAATACCTGTCTGTTACTGTAACATGTAATCAGCATCGCAGAGAGTAATACCAGTCTGTAACTGTAACATGTAATCAGCATCACAGAGAGTAATACCTCTCTGTTACTGTAACATGTCATCATCTTTGCAGAGAGTAATACCTGTCTGTTACTGTAACATGTAATCACCATCAGAGAGAGTAATACCTGTCTGTTACTGTAACATGTCATCATCATCGCATAGAGTAATACCAGTCTGTTACTGTAACATGTCATCATCATCGCAGAGAGTAATACCTGTCTGTTACTGTAACATGTAATCAGCATCACAGAGAGTAATACCTGTCTGTTACTGTAACATGTCATCATCATCGCATAGAGTAATACCAGTCTGTTACTGTAACATGTCATCATCATCGCAGAGAGTAATACCTGTCTGTTACTGTAACATGTAATCAGCATCACAGAGAGTAATACCTGTCTGTTACTGTAACATGTAAACAGCATCACAGAGAGTAATACCAGTCTGTTACTGTAATGTCATCAGCATCGCAGAGAGTAATACCTGTCTGTTACTGTAACATGTAATCACCATCAGAGAGAGTAATACCAGTCTGTAACTGTAACATGTCATCATCATCGCAGAGAGTAATACCTGTCTGTTACTGTAACATGTAATCAGCATCGCAGAGAGTAATACCAGTCTGTAACTGTAACATGTAAACAGCATCGCAGAGAGTAATACCAGTCTGTTACTGTAACGTCATCAGCATCGCAGAGAGTAATACAAGTCTGTTACTGTAACATGTCATCAGCATCGCAGAGAGTAATACCAGTCTGTAACTGTAACATGTCATCATCATCGCAGAGAGTAATACCTGTCTGTTACTGTAACATGTAATCAGCATCCCAGAGAGTAATACCAGTCTGTAACATGTGACATGTAATCAGGATCGCAGAGGGTAATACCATTCTGTTACTGTAAAGTGTCATCAGCATCGCAGAGAGTAATATCAATCTGTTACTGTAACGTGTAATCAACATCGCAGAGAGTAATACCAGTCTGTTACTGTAACATATCATCATCATCGCAGAGAGTAATACCTGCCTGTTACTGTAACATGTAATCAGCATCACAGAGAGTAATACCAGTCTGTTACTGTAACATGTCATCAGCATCGCAGAGAGTAATACCAGTCTGTTACTGTAACATGTAATCAGCATCACAGAGAGTAATACCAGTCTGTAACTGTAACATGTAATCAGCATCAGAGAGAGTAATATCAATCTGTTACTGTAACATGTAATCAGCATCGCAGAGAGTAATACCAGTTTATTACTGTAATGTGTAATCAGCATCACAGAAAGTAATTCCAGTCTGTTACTGTAATATGTCATCAGCATCGCAGAGAGTAATACCAGTCTGTTACTGTAACATGTAATCAGCATCGCAGAGAGTAATACCAGTCTGTTACTGTAATATGTAATCAGCATCGCAGAGAGTAATACCAGTCTGTTACTGTAATATGTAATCAGCATCGCAGAGAGTAATACCAGTCTGTTACTGTAATATGTAATCAGCATCGCAGAGAGTAATACCAGTCTGTTACTGTAACATGTAATCAGCATCACAGAGAGTAATACCAGTTTGTTACTGTAACATGTCATCAGCATCGCAGAGAGTAATACCAGTTTGTTACTGTAATATGTCATCAGGGAAGTATTTATTTTGTTAGGTGGACTGGTTATAATAGTTTCCCTTCTTTTTTCTCAAGGATTTTGTGTTGCTGGGAGGAGACAAGAAGAAGTTGCTCCATCTCGATCTGGACATAAGGATGGAGCCCCATCTCAGGAGCGAGAGCGGCAGAGGAATGTCAAGTTTAGCGAGGAGGAGAATGATATTCTGATAAAGAAGATTTCTGAGAATTATGAGAAGATTCTGGGAAAATTAACAACGAGAACATCTACTTCTGAAAAAAAGGCCATTTGGAGAGACATAGCAACAAGTGTCAACAGTGTGTCGGCTTACTCACGAACGACAATGCAGTGCAAGAAACGATACGCCGATATCAAGAAGAAGGTGAAGGAGAAAATGGCTAAGCAATCCAGGCACCAGAGCGGAAGTGGCCCCCGGGGGGCAGTGTCCTTTTGGCCCTATGAGAAATACTTAATGAGTCTCATCTCCTGCGAGGCGGTACTTGGAATACAGAAGATGGCAGATCCTGGTCACATGAGTGATGAGGACGATATTGGTAAGTTTTCCCAACAAGAAATTATTCAACTTCTAAAGATCGGTGTGCAGAAATATCTTATGCGTTTCCATGGTGACAGCTCATGTTTTAGTTTTGCTCTCAATCCCCAATTTTCCAAAGTGAGCTGAAATTAAGTGCATTTTACGCATTTTCCTAATGTTTTCACTTGCAGTATCTCATGTAAGACCATTTTGCCGTGAAATTGGAAACTCTTCCCTTTCTGCCCAATCTCTGCTAACGACAGAGGACGACTCCCCTGAGATGGCTGAGGACAGTTTGTTGAGTGGAGCAGAGAAGGTGATGACTTTGAGTGATGGTAGTCTGGAACTGGAACAAGACAGCCAAGAAAGTCAACATGACCTTCATGTTTCCCAGGGGCACACAATAAACAGTGCTGCACCTTCTGCTGTTGCCCCTTTGCCCAGCGTGTCTGACCAGGACCCCCAAAGAGACCACCTGCTTTTTGAACGTTCAGTACATAAAAAATTAAACCATCTTTCTGCATGCATTAAGGCACAAACCTCTGTCTTAAGACAAACAAACTCCATCTTACAGAACTTGTCGTCCAGTGTACAGAATGGATTCCAGCAGTTGATCCATGTGATCCAGCAGGCTGTCACCATCATGAGTCCAGACTATCAGTCAACACCTCAATCCAGCAGCCACATGGCTGCAACACCTACTCCTGACACCAGGGGCCACAACTCTGCTTCACGTGGTGGCCATGTTAGGAGAGGACTGCACTTGCATGGACGCATGTCTCGAGGACATTGCCCCTATATCTCTTCCCCGCCCACAAAGAAAAGCAGAGGGAGGTCTTGAGACGACTTCGATTTCCTACTGTGAAGAATCAAATAAACCACTTTCTCACTTTCAGCAAGTCTTATGTCTGCTAATCACAAAGTACAACACATGCAACAGTATACAACATGCTTTAGAACATGTCAATCATACAAACAGGCTACAACATACAACATGCATCAGAACATGCCAATCATACACAGGCTAACACCAGACAACATGCTTCAGAACATGTCAATCATACACACAGGCTACAACATACAACATGCTTTAGAACATGTCAACCATACACACAGGCTACAAAATGCTTCAGAACATGTCAGTCATACACACGGGCTAGCAACATACAACATGAATCAGAACATGTCAATCATACACACAGGCTACAACATGCATCAGAACATGTCAATCATACACAGGCTAGCAACATACAACATTCTTCAGAACATGTCAACCATACACACAGGTTAGCAACATACAACATGCTTTAGAACATGTCAATCATACACATAGGCTAGCAACATACAACATGCTTCAGAAAAAGTCCAACATACACAAAGGCTAGCAACACAGAACATGCTGAAGAAAAAGTACAACACGGAATAGGTTTATGCAGATTATAGGATTGAATAGCGCAGGAGGTAAGTGCACATATTATAAAGGGCTGAATAGCGCGGGAGGTAAGTGCACACATTATAAAGGGTTGAATAGCGCGGGAGGTAAGTGCACAGATTATAAAGGGTTGAATAGCGCGGGAGGTAAATGCACACATTATAAAGGGTTGAATAGCGCAGGAGGTAAGTGCACAGATTATAAAGGGTTGAATAACGCAGGAGGTAAGTGCACAGATTATAAAGGCCTGAATAGCGCGGGAGGTAAGTGCACAGATTATAAAGGGTTGAATAACGCAGGAGGTAAGTGCACAGATTATAAAGGGTTGAATAACGCAGGAGGTAAGTGCACAGATTATAAAGGGTTGAATAGCGCAGGAGGTAAATGCACAGATTATAAAGGGTTGATAGTGCAGGAGGTAAGTGCACACATTATAAAGGGTTGAATAGCGCAGGAGGTCAGTGCACAGATTATAAAGGGTTGGATAGCGCAGGAGGTAAGTGCACACATTATAAAGGGTCGAATAGTGCAGGAGGTCAGTGCACAGATTATAAAGGGTTGAATAGCGCAGGAGGTAAGTGCACACATTATAAAGGGTTGAATAGCGCGGGAGGTAAGTGCACAGATTATAAAGGGTTGGATAGCGCAGGAGGTAAGTGCACACATTATAAAGGGTTGGATAGCGCAGGAGGTAAGTGCACACATTATAAAGGGTTGGATAGCGCAGGAGGTAAGTGCACAGATTATAAAGGATTGAATAGCGCAGGAGGTAAGTGCACAGATTATAAAGGGTTGAATAGCGCAGGAGGTAAGTGCACACATTATAAAGGGTTGAATAGCGCAGGAGGTAAGTGCACACATTATAAAGGGTTGAATAGCGCAGGAGGTAAGTGCACAGATTATAAAGGATTGATAGTGCAGGAGGTAAGTGCACACACTATAAAGGGTTGGATAGTGCAGGAGGTCAGTGCACAGATTATAAAGGGTTGAATAGCGCAGGAGGTAAGTGCACACATTATAAAGGGTTGAATAGCGCGGGAGGTAAGTGCACACATTATAAAGGGTTGAATAGCGCAGGAGGTAAGTGCACAGATTATAAAGGGTTGAATAACGCAGGAGGTAAGTGCACACATTATAAAGGATTGAATAGTGCAGGAGGTCAGTGCACAGATTATAAAGGGTTGAATAACGCAGGAGGTAAGTGCACACATTATAAAGGGTTGAATAGCGCAGGAGGTAAGTGCACAGATTATAAAGGGTTGAATAGCGCAGGAGGTAAGTGCACACATTATAAAGGGTTGAATAGTGCAGGAGGTAAGTGCACAGATTATAAAGGGTTGAATAACGCAGGAGGTAAGTGCACAGATTATAAAGGGTTGAATAGCGCAGGAGGTAAGTGCACAGATTATAAAGGGTTGAATAGCGCAGGAGGTAAGTGCACACATTATAAAGGATTGATAGTGCAGGAGGTCAGTGCACACATTATAAAGGGTTGAATAGCGCAGGAGGTCAGTGCACACATTATAAAGGGTTGAATAGCGCAGGAGGTAAGTGCACAGATTATAAAGGGTTGAATAACGCAGGAGGTAAGTGCACACATTATAAAGGATTGAATAGCGCAGGAGGTAAGTGCACACATTATAAAGGGTTGAAAAGCGCGGGAGGTAAGTGCACAGATTATAAAGGATTGAATAGCGCAGGAGGTAAGTGCACAGATTATAAAGGGTTGAATAGCGCAGGAGGTAAGTGCACACATTATAAAGGGTTGAATAACGCAGGAGGTAAGTGCACAGATTATAAAGGGTTGAATAACGCAGGAGGTAAGTGCACACATTATAAAGGATTGAATAGCGCAGGAGGTAAGTGCACACATTATAAAGGGTTGAATAGCGCAGGAGGTAAGTGCACAGATTATAAAGGATTGAATAGCGCAGGAGGTAAGTGCACACATTATAAAGGGTTGAATAGCGCAGGAGGTAAGTGCACACATTATAAAGGGTTGAATAGCGCAGGAGGTAAGTGCACAGATTATAAAGGGTTGAATAACGCAGGAGGTAAGTGCACAGATTATAAAGGGTTGAATAGCGCAGGAGGTAAGTGCACACATTATAAAGGGTTGAATAGCGCAGGAGGTAAGTGCACAGATTATAAAGGGTTGAATAACGCAGGAGGTAAGTGCACAGATTATAAAGGGTTGAATAGCGCAGGAGGTAAGTGCACACATTATAAAGGGTTGAATAGCGCAGGAGGTAAGTGCACAGATTATAAAGGGTTGAATAGCGCAGGAGGTAAGTGCACACATTATAAAGGGTTGAATAGCGCAGGAGGTCAGTGCACACATTATAAAGGGTTGAATAGCGCAGGAGGTAAGTGCACACATTATAAAGGGTTGAATAGCACAGGAGGTAAGTGCACACATTATAAAGGGTTGAATAGTGCAGGAGGTAAGTGCACAGATTCTAAACGATTCAATAGCGCAGGAGGTAAGTGCACAGATTATAAAGGATTGAATAGCGCAGGAGGTAAGTGCACACATTATAAAGGGTTGAATAGCGCAGGAGGTAAGTGCACAGATTATAAAGGGTTGGATAGCGCAGGAGGTAATTGCACAGATTATAAAGGGTTGAATAGCGCGGGAGGTAAGTTCACACATTATAAAGGGTTGAATAGTGCAGGAGGTAAGTGCACAGATTATAAAGGGTTGAATAGCGCAGGAGGTAAGTGCACACATTATAAAGGGTTGAATAGCGCAGGAGGCAAGTGCACACATTATAAAGGGTTGACTAGTGCAGGAGGTAAGTGCACACATTATAAAGGGTTGAATAGCGCAGGAGGTAAGTGCACACATTATAAAGGGTTGAATAGCGCAGGAGGTAAGTGCACACATTATAAAGTGTTGAATAGCACAGGAGGTAAGTGCACACATTATAAAGGGTTGAATAGCGCAGGAGGTAAGTGCACACATTATAAAGGGTTGAATAGTGCAGGAGGTAAGTGCACAGATTATAAAGGATTGAATAGCGCAGGAGGTAAGTGCACACATTATAAAGGATTGAATAGCGCAGGAGGTAAATGCACAGATTATAAAGGATTGAATAGCGCAGGAGGTAAGTGCACACATTATAAAGGATTGAATAACGCAGGAGGTAAGTGCACATATTATAAAGGGCTGAATAGCGCGGGAGGTAAGTGCACACATTATAAAGGGTTGAATAGCGCAGGAGGTAAGTGCACAGATTATAAAGGGTTGAATAGCGCAGGAGGTAAATGCACAGATTATAAAGGGTTGAATAGCGCAGGAGGTAAGTGCACACATTATAAAGGGTTGAATAGCGCAGGAGGTAAGTGCACAGATTATAAAGGATTGAATAGCGCAGGAGGTAAGTGCACAGATTATAAAGGATTGATAGCGCAGGAGGTAAGTGCACACATTATAAAGGGTTGAATAGTGCAGGAGGTAAGTGCACAGATTCTAAACGATTCAATAGCGCAGGAGGTAAGTGCACAGATTATAAAGGATTGAATAGCGCAGGAGGTAAGTGCACACATTATAAAGGGTTGAATAGCGCAGGAGGTAAGTGCACAGATTATAAAGGGTTGGATAGCGCAGGAGGTAATTGCACAGATTATAAAGGATTGAATAGCGCAGGAGGTCAGTGCACAGATTATAAAGGGTTGGATAGCGCAGGAGGTAAGTGCACAGATTATAAAGGGTTGAATAGCGCAGGAGGTAATTGCACAGATTATAAAGGATTGAATAGCGCAGGAGGTCAGTGCACAGATTATAAAGGGTTGGATAGCGCAGGAGGTAAGTGCACAGATTATAAAGGGTTGAATAGCGCGGGAGGTAAGTGCACACATTATAAAGGGTTGAATAGCGCAGGAGGTAAGTGCACAGATTATAAAGGGTTGAATAGCGCAGGAGGTAAGTGCACACATTATAAAGGGTTGAATAGCGCAGGAGGTAAGTGCACACATTATAAAGGGTTGAATAGCGCAGGAGGTAAGTGCACAGATTATAAAGGGTTGAATAGCGCGGGAGGTAAGTGCACACATTATAAAGGGTTGAATAGCACGGGAGGTCAGTGCACAGATTATAAAGGATTGATAGTGCAGGAGGTCAGTGCACAGATTATAAAGGGTTGAATAACGCAGGAGGTAAGTGCACAGATTATAAAGGGTTGGATAGCGCGGGAGGTAAGTGCACACATTATAAAGGGTTGAATAGCGCAGGAGGAAAATGCACAGATTATAAAGGATTGAATAGTGCAGGAGGTAAGTGCACAGATTATAAAGGGTTGAATAGCGCAGGAGGTAAGTGCACACATTATAAAGGGTTGGATAGCGCAGGAGGTCAGTGCACAGATTATAAAGGATTGAATAGTGCAGGAGGTCAGTGCACAGATTATAAAGGGTTGAATAGCGCAGGAGGTAAGTGCACACATTATAAAGGGTTGAATAGCGCAGGAGGTAAGTGCACACATTATAAAGGGTTGAATAGCGCAGGAGGTAAGTGCACAGATTATAAAGGGTTGAATAACGCAGGAGGTAAGTGCACACATTATAAAGGGTTGGATAGCGCAGGAGGTCAGTGCACAGATTATAAAGGGTTGAATAGCGCAGGAGGTAAGTGCACACATAAAGGGTTGAATAGCGCAGGAGGTAAGTGCACACATTATAAAGGATTGAATAGCGCAGGAGGTAAGTGCACACATTATAAAGGGTTGACTAGTGCAGGAGGTAAGTGCACACATTATAAAGGGTTGACTAGTGCAGGAGGTAAGTGCACACATTATAAAGGGTTGAATAGCGCAGGAGGTAAGTGCACACATTATAAAGGGTTGAATAGCGCAGGAGGTAAGTGCACACATTATAAAGGGTTGAATAGCGCAGGAGGTAAGTGCACAGATTATAAAGGGTTGAATAGCGCAGGAGGTAAGTGCACACATTATAAAGGGTTGACTAGTGCAGGAGGTAAGTGCACAGATTATAAAGGATTGAATAGCGCAGGAGGTAAGTGCACAGATTATAAAGGGTTGAATAGCGCAGGAGGTAAGTGCACACATTATAAAGGATTGAATAGCGCAGGAGGTAAGTGCACAGATTATAAAGGGTTGGATAGCGCAGGAGGTAAATGCACAGATTATAAATGGTTGAATAGCGCAGGAGGTAAGTGCACACATTATAAAGGGTTGAACAGCGCGGGAGGTAAGTGCACAGATTATAAAGGATTGAATAGCGCAGGAGGTAAGTGCACAGATTATAAAGGATTGATAGTGCAGGAGGTAAGTGCACAGATTATAAAGGGTTGAATAGCGCAGGAGGTAAGTGCACAGATTATAAAGGATTGATAGTGCAGGAGGTAAGTGCACAGATTATAAAGGGTTGAATAGCGCAGGAGGTAAGTGCACAGATTATAAAGGATTGATAGTGCAGGAGGTCAGTGCACACATTATAAAGGGTTGAATAGCGCGGGAGGTAAGTGCACACATTATAAAGGGTTGAATAGTGCAGGAGGTAAATGCACAGATTATAAAGGGTTGAATAGCGCAGGAGGTAAGTGCACACATTATAAAGGGTTGAATAGCGCAGGAGGTAAGTGCACACATTATAAATGGTTGAATAGCGCAGGAGGTAAGTGCACAGATTATAAAGGGTTGAATAGCGCAGGAGGTAAGTGCACACATTATAAAGGGTTGAATAGCGCAGGATGTAAGTGCACACATTATAAAGGGTTGAATAGCGCAGGAGGTAAGTGCACACATTATAAAGGGTTGAATAGCGCAGGAGGTAAGTGCACAGATTATAAAGGGTTGAATAGCGCAGGAGGTAAATGCACAGATTATAAAGGGTTGAATAGCGCAGGAGGTAAGTGCACAGATTATAAAGGATTGAATAGCGCAGGAGGTCAGTGCACACATTATAAAGGTTTGAATAGCGCAGGAGGTAAGTGCACAGATTATAAAGGGTTGAATAGCGCAGGAGGTAAATGCACAGATTATAAAGGGTTGAATAGCGCAGGAGGTAAATGCACAGATTATAAAGGATTGAATAGCGCAAGAGGTAAGTGCACAGATTATAAAGGATTGATAGTGCAGGAGGTAAATGCACACATTATAATGGGTTGAATAGCACGGGAGGTCAGTGCACACATTATAAAGGATTGAATAGCGCGGGAGGTAAGTGCACACATTATAAAGGGTTGAATAGCACAGGAGGTAAGTGCACACATTATAAAGGGTTGAATAGTGCAGGAGGTAAGTGCACAGATTATAAAGGGTTGAATAGCGCAGGAGGTAAGTGCACACATTATAAAGGATTGAATAGCGCGGGAGGTAAGTGCACACATTATAAAGGGTTGAATAGCACAGGAGGTAAGTGCACACATTATAAAGGGTTGAATAGCGCAGGAGGTAAATGCACAGATTATAAAGGGTTGAATAGCGCAGGAGGTAAATGCACAGATTATAAAGGGTTGAATAGCGCGGGAGGTAAGTGCACATATTATAAAGGGTTGAATAGCGCGGGCGGTAAGTGCACAGATTATAAAGGGTTGAATAGTGCAGGAGGTAAGTGCACACATTATAAAGGGTTGAATAGTGCAGGAGGTCAGTGCACAGATTATAAAGGGTTGGATAGTGCAGGAGGTAAGTGCACAGATTATAAAGGGTTGAATAGCGCAGGAGGTAAGTGCACACATTATAAAGGGTTGAATAGCGCAGGAGGTAAGTGCACACATTATAAAGGGTTGAATAGCGCAGGAGGTAAGTGCACACATTATAAAGGGTTGAATAGCGCAGGAGGTAAGTGCACAGATTATAAAGGGTTGAATAGCGCAGGAGGTAAGTGCACACATTATAAAGGATTGAATAGCTCAGGAGGTAAGTGCACAGATTATAAAGGGTTGAATAGCGCAGGAGGTAAGTGCACAGATTATAAAGGATTGATAGTGCAGGAGGTCAGTGCACACATTATAAAGGGTTGAATAGCGCAGGAGGTAAGTGCACATATTATAAAGGGTTGAATAGCGCAGGAGGTAAGTGCACAGATTATAAAGGGTTGAATAGCGCAGGAGGTAAGTGCACAGATTATAAAGGGTTGAATAGCGCAGGAGGTAAGTGCACAGATTATAAAGGGTTGAATAACGCAGGAGGTAAGTGCACAGATTATAAAGGATTGATAGTGCAGGAGGTCAGTGCACACATTATAAAGGGTTGAATAGTGCGGGAGGTAAGTGCACACATTATAAAGGGTTGAATAGTGCAGGAGGTAAGTGCACAGATTATAAAGGGTTGAATAGCGCAGGAGGTAAGTGCACACATTATAAAGGGTTGAATAGCGCAGGAGGTAAGTGCACACATTATAAAGGGTTGACTAGTGCAGGAGGTAAGTGCACACATTATAAAGGGTTGAATAGTGCGGGAGGTAAGTGCACACATTATAAAGGGTTGAATAGTGCAGGAGGTAAGTGCACAGATTATAAAGGGTTGAATAGCGCAAGAGGTAAGTGCACACATTATAAAGGGTTGAATAACGCAGGAGGTAAGTGCACAGATTATAAATGGTTGGATAGCGCAGGAGGTAAATGCACAGATTATAAAGGGTTGGATAGCGCAGGAGGTAAGTGCACAGATTATAAAGGGTTGAATAGCGCAGGAGGTAAGTGCACAGATTATAAAGGGTTGAATAGCGCAGGAGGTAAGTGCACAGATTATAAAGGGTTGAATAGCGTGGGAGGTAAGTGCACAGATTATAAACGGTTGAATAGCGCAGAAGGTAAATGCACAGATTATAAAGGGTTGAATAGCGCAGGAGGTAAGTGCACATATTATAAAGGGTTGGATAGTGCAGGCAGTGCTGTATTTACCGCGAGGCATCCTAGGCGGATGCCTATGGCGGCAAATTTTGGGGGGCGGCAGCGCCCCCCAGCACTGGAGAAAAAAAAAATGAAAAAAAAAAAAAAAAATCCGGCCCTTTAAAAAAAAATAAAAAAAAAAACCCCACCGCGCTTGCAGGCAGAGACGGAGGTGAGAGGGGATCGGAAGATCCCCCCTCACCATCGCTCTGCCTGCCAGGCTGCACGGGGAGCCGAACAGGCAGCACAGAGAAACCTCCGTGCTGCCTGTTCGGCTCCCCGTGCAGTGTGCCGACACGGAAGTGCCGACAGTCACGTGAGGGGCGCGCTGATGTCATACGCGCGCCCGGTCACGTGACCTGTCGGCACAATCGCCGGGAAGCCGAACAGGCAGCATGGAGGGACCATGCTGCCTGCCTGCCAGGGAAAGGTAAGTGCTGATGGGAGACTGTGTGTGTGTGTGAGTGACTGAGTGTGATGGGAGTCAGAGTGTGTGACTGAGTGTGATGGGAGTCAGAGTGTGTGTGATGGGAGACAGTGTGTGACTGAGTGTGATGGGAGTCAGAGTGTGTGTGATGGGAGACTGTGTGTGACTGAGTGTGATGGGAGTCAGAGTGTGTGTGATGGGAGACAGTGTGTGTGTGTGTGTGTGTGTGTGTGTGTGTGTGTGTGTGTGTGTGTGTGTGTGTGTGACTGAGTGTGATGGGAATCAGAGTGTGTGTGATGGGAGACAGTGTGTGACTGAGTGTGATGGGAGTCAGAGTGTGTGTGATGGGAGACTGTGTGTGACTGAGTGTGATGGGAGTCAGAGTGTGTGTGATGGGAGACTGTGTGTGACTGAGTGTGATGGGAGTCAGAGTGAGTGTGATGGGAGTCAGAGTGTGTGTGATGGGAGACAGTGTGTGTGACTGAGTGTGATGGGAGTCAGAGTGTGTGTGATGGGAGACAGTGTGTGTGTGTGTGTGTGTGTGTGTGTGACTGAGTGTGATGGGAATCAGAGTGTGTGTGATGGGAGACAGTGTGTGACTGAGTGTGATGGGAGTCAGAGTGTGTGTGATGGGAGACTGTGTGTGACTGAGTGTGATGGGAGTCAGAGTGTGTGTGATGGGAGACTGTGTGTGACTGAGTGTGATGGGAGTCAGAGTGAGTGTGATGGGAGTCAGAGTGTGTGTGATGGGAGACAGTGTGTGTGACTGAGTGTGATGGGAGTCAGAGTGTGTGTGATGGGAGTCAGAGTGTGTGTGATGGGAGACAGTGTGTGTGACTGAGTGTGATGGGAGTCAGAGTGTGTGTGATAGGAGACAGTGTGTGTGACTGAGTGTGATGGGAGTCAGAGTGTGTGTGATGGGAGACAGTGTGTGTGACTGAGTGTGATGGGAGTCAGAGTGTGTGTGATGGGAGACAGTGTGTGTGACTGAGTGTGATGGGAGTCAGAGTGTGCGTGATGGGAGTAGGAGTGTGTGACTGAGTGTGATGGGAGTAGGAGTGTGTGACTGAGTGTGATGGGAGTGTGAGCTTGATGTGAGTCTGAATGATGGGGCATGTCTTATGTGTGTAACGTGGGTGTGCAGCTTGGGTAGGGGGGTGCCCGGATTTTGTCTGCCTAGGGCAGCACAAAATCAAGATACACCACTGAGTGCAGGAGGTCAGTGCACACATTATAAACGCAAGCCGGGGTAAGGAACCAAAGCGGGTAGTCAGACAAGCCAAAGTCAGGAGAACGGAGATCAGCGGAGTCAGGAATCAAGGAGAGAAGTCAGTTGAGTTGGGTCAGAAACACAGAAATCACATGAAACCAGGAACTGCATTTAGATCCGGAAACAACGCAAGGGCTAATGAGATACTGAGACTATATATATACCTGCTCTGAGCAGAAAAGGGGCTGGCTAATAGCAGCCAGGTGGGTAACCATGGGAACAGGGCTAAAACAGTTGTTAATACTAGTTGGTTAACTCACTGAAGGTTTCTATTTAAAAAAACAGATGAGAAACCCTGACTGGTAGGGCACATTTGTCAGATGCTCCCAGGAGGTCGAGTTTGGAGGTTGACTTTAATTTTCAAATTCAACATCCATACTCAGCCTCAATGAATGATTCAACATTCACCCGAGTGCAGACCCTCCCGCCGCGACTTGTCAAACTCGACCTCCCATCTCGCCATTGAGATTCATTGAAAGCATTACAAAATCCCACAGGATAATGAGATGATGATTCTCCCGGTCGCAGAATGACGTAAGACGCTGTTAGGGAGGAGCGTCTGAGGTCCTGGCGGGCAGCCGAGATTCAAAGGTAGACGCCGGCACGATTTTCTAATCCACGCGCCAGATACCAGATGACCACAGAATAGAGTTACAGGACCCGGGTTGCTAACGGTTTGGAGGTCTGAAACACAGCCCGGTGACGAGTGGGATACACAGAGGCAGAGTGTGTTGGAAAAGACAGGGGCACAAAGCATACTCACCCGATTCAGACGCGACGCCCAGGTTTGGAAGCTGTACACCTTCCCCATAAATAAGTGTATACCCTGGCTATGAGTCGGTGCTGGTTCTCCCTGGTAAGGCATTTATGCTTTATATATTTGCTTAAAAGCTAATATAAGTTTGCTGCTTTGTGCCTCTACATCATCGAACTTGATGAGTCCTTCGTGAAAGTGCTGATTGCAGTCCATAAACTCCACACCACTGATCAACATAGGATTTCCCTGTTGGCGTACTCAGGGTATATTTTATTGGACTTTAATAGGAGCCACTCATAAGATCTACATTACTCCTTAGCGTTCGTGAATACTAACGCAAGTCTTGCTCTATTAGACCTGACATATAATTACCGAGTGGCAACTGTGAGCTAATGCTTTGTGGATAGTTTTCTGATATGTATGGCTAATTGTATACTCAGGCCTTACACCAGCTAATTCCAATGTAATGAACTCAGGCCATATACTCCTAAGCATTAATCGGAACCCTCTGCAGGCCTTATCTGTGAATTAGCAACTGGCCTTCGCCGCTGAACAAGATTTCAAGATTTGTAGAAGACTTTACATTGACTAATATCATTATAACGTTGCTGCAACTTGCACTACTGAAGTTTGTTGTGACTCTTCAGGGGGTGTACTGAGTCTTATAATATCTGACCTTCTTAAATGGTCTTGAAATTTCTGATCTGAGATACCTAGGCTGTACATTTAGGTGATTATCTGTGTGTAACTAAATCGGCTGCCAGAGACAGTGACAAAATCTGCTGCTGAGTGTCTGACTTAATAGAGTGGTATAATACTAACTAGACCACAAGAAAGAGGAGTAGTAAGCAAAGAAAAGAGGACACTTTCAAAGGTAACTACTAAAATGGCCTCAAAAAGAGAGGAAAAGAATAAGAGGGAAAAGAAGAAACCTGAGAGTGAGTTAAAGAAGGATAAAAAACTGGCCTCAATCTTCTCTCCTCAAAACACCTCGAAAGGGGAATTGTCGCACGATACTCTGCAGACCTCAGGAGTTCTGGAGTTGGATGAAACGAGTAGGCAATCTCTAAGCCCAGTTACACATTCCTCACAATTGATCACTCAAGAATATCTACAGCAATGCATGGAAAAGCAATTACTTAGCTTTAAAGTGGAACTGGAGAAATTATTTACAGATATGAGAGAAGATTTGGTAAAAATAGGAGAAAGAGTTAAAAACAATGAACAAAAAATGGACTCGTTGGAATTTGAATTAAAAGAGGTTAAAGAGGACTGTACAGCCTTAAGAGCCAGAATTGACACACTTGAACTTAAAGCAGCCGACACAGAAGATAGAATGCGGAGGAAGAACTTAAGAATCCGAGGTATTTCGGAAGAGATTGATCAGGCTAAATTAAGAGACTGTATGATGGACCTCTTCAAACATATGGGGCTACAAGAAGTTGCCCGGGATGAGTCCATTGAAAGGGTGCACAGGATTCCTAGACCTAAGAATGTGCCAGAGTCTCTACCAAGGGACATAATTATAAGATTTGCCTCCTTTTACATCCGGCAAAAAATATTTGATGCCTCAAGAGAATTTCGCCCTGAGAAGGATGAGTTTAAAAATCTGGTCTTTTTTCAGGATCTATCTGCGAGCACTAGACAAAAGAGACTCGCTTATAGAGACTGCACGACAATTCTTAGGACAAGGAACATTAAGTATATGTGGGGTTTCCCAGTTAAGCTTATTGTGCGCTGGGAAGACCAAACTGTTGTTCTAACTTCACCCGAAAGAGTGCGGGAGTGGTTGAAATCTCATGCCGAATCTTAAAAGGAAGGGAAGAGGAAGAGGGAAAAAAAGAAAAAGACTTAGTGTGGTCCATGATGATTTGATTTGGTGCCTACTGTCTGCTGTATATATGAAGGGGGAAGTGGAGGGTAGTGGTCGAATTTTGGGAAGGAGCGTTTTTTTTATTTATTTTTTTCAATGTAGGGACACGCCTCGTTTGGGGTGGCCCTGCCTTGGAACTCTAATGTGAACAGTAGTTCATAATGAGATGTTAGAATATTAATCCAAATGGTAAAAGTTATTTGAGTTTACCACTGAAGGCACTTTCAATATTGGGGAATGTTGATATTTAAACTATGTAATTATTTAATTATTTGTCACTTAGTGCAGAGCTTGAATATCTCACTTTTCTTTGAGCTTCAATGCAGGGATATGCCTCATTTGAGGGGGCCCTGCCTTGGAATTCTATTGTGAACGGTGATTTATAATGGGATGTCGAAAAGTTAATTTAAATGGTAAAGGATTTAGGAGATTATCACTGAAGACACTCTCAATAATGCGGAATGATGATATTTAAATTATGTAATGCCTAAATCATTTGTCACATGATCACAAGAGTTGGAGCACCATCTATTTTTTTTTTTTCTCCAATGTGGGGATACGCCTCATTCGAGGTGGCCCTGCCGTGGAATCCTAATGTGAACAATAGTTCATAATGTAATGTTAGAATGTTAATTTAAACGGTAAAAGCTTTTTGAGTTTATCACTGAAGGCACTTCCAATATTGGGGAATGTCGATATTTAAATTATGTAATTATTTATTTATTTGCCACTTGAGCACAGAGCTTGATTGTTGCACTTTTCTTTAAGTTTCAATGCAGGGATATGCCTCATTTGAGGCAGCCCTGCCTGGGAACTCTATTGAGAATAGTAGTCCATAATGAGATGTTAATTTAAATGGTAACAGATTTTTGAGTTGATCACTAAAGGCACTTTTAATATTGGGGAATGTTGACATATTTAAATTATGTAATTATTTAATTATTTGCCACTTGAGTACAGAGTTTAATTATTTCCTTTTTTTTTTTTTTCCCTTTCCTCGCCCCCCCTCTCCCTGCCCCATCAGAGATTAATGTTGTTGCCCGCCAGGGCCTGTACGTCACTTATCCTCCTTTGTTTTGTTGGGGATAATGTTAGTGGACAGACCAGGGTTTTTCCTTTTGGATCCTGTGTCTGAGCCTACTTACAAGGGGAAATATGGCCTTTATAAAAGGTTTTTTCTTTCTGTATATATGTTATTTGTATTGCATTTGTATTGTTTGTTATGTGTTTCGCACTGGGGAGCCTGTCTGCTGACTATTGTTTGTAGTTGTACCGAATGTCCCCCCCGATAAAAATCCTGACACTTAATTAAATGCCCCGCAAAAACGCTCTTCTCTGTTGGATTTCCTATATAGGCATCATGTTGATGTTTGCTGCCTGCAGGAAACACATTTGTTGGAAAGGGATATCCAAAGACTAAATAACAGCAGATATACCGTTGTAGAATATTCTTCGCTCCCTGCTAAGAAGAAAAGAGGAGTAGCAATACTGGTCTCTAAAAACATAAAAGCTGAGACCATATATAGGCAATCTGATAGGATGGGCAGGTTTGCTTTCATCGTATGTAGACTAGATGATAGACTCTTCTCGTTCCTTAATATATATGCTCCTAATATAAAACAGATGAGATTTATAAATAAGACCTTGGGAAAAATTCAGGAGTATATACAGGGTACTTTTATATATCTTGGAGATTTTAATTGTGTCGCGGATAATATCCTGGATAGAACAAGCAAGAACTTAGGTAGATCAGATAGGGAAGGGGCAAGAGCCTTTCAGGAGATGCTGGGCAAACATAAGCTTTACGATATCTGGAGGACACTACGGCCTATGGAACGAAATTATACTCACTTTTCACACAGGCATCAATCTTTTTCCAGGATTGACATGATCCTTGTTAATGGGGAATCAGTATGGGACTGCAAGAGTACTTATATAGGGGAATTTGCCTGGTCTGACCATGACCCAGTATACCTGGAAATTAACAGGAAATATGGGAGAGGAGAAGCTACTTGGAAATTAAAAGAATTCCTTGTATCAAAAGATATAATAGATGAGTTGACAAATGAATCAAAACAGTTTTTTGTGGAAAACATCACTGGCGATGTAAGCATGGGAAATGTGTGGTCAGCATATAAATGTGTGGTGAGGGGTTTCTTCATTAAAAAGGAAGCTTACCTTAGGAAAAAATCAGGAAAAAAACGAACTGATTTGTACGTTGCCCTGAACGATATAAAAAGAAGGTGCGCCTCATCTGGGGATACCTCATTAGTGAAAGAGATGGAAAGAATTAAAAAAGAAATACAAGAAGTTCTGGTTAAGAAAGCAAATAGAAACCTGGTAAAGCTGAAACAAAAAGTTTACTACGTGGGAAATAGAGCTGAGAAAATGCTCACCAACCAATTAAAAAAAAGGAATTTAAAAGAACGGATATTTAAAATTAGAGGTTTTCTGCGTAGTCTGGGTCTTCCCAGGGTCTCGGAGGAGAGATTGACATCATTGAATCAACCTATTTCGGAAACTGAACTTACAATGGCTTTAAAAGCCATTAAGAAAGGTAAGGCCCCGGGCCCTGATGGACTTTCGTCATCCTTTTATTATACACTTCAATCAGACATCACACCCCTATTACTTAGAGTCTTTAGGGAATCAGTCCTACTAGGTACCTTCCCCCCTGAGATGCTGGAGGCTTCTATCACTCCGATTCTTAAAAACGGCAAAGATCCCTCTCTGATCCCTAATTACAGGCCTATATCCCTGATAAACCTTGATGTCAAGCTCTTCTCTGGGATCCTGGCAGCGAGACTCAGGGGTATTATTCCTGACCTCGTACACCCGGATCAGACAGGGTTTATACACAATCGTTCAGGGGATGACAGTACCAGAAGAGCCTTGAATCTCTTGCATCGGATAAGATCTGAGCATATTCCGGTAGTTTTCCTCGCCCTCGATGCAGAGAAGGCATTCGATAGGGTAGACTGGCGTTTTCTGTCAGGAACCCTGGAGGCCTTCGGTCTATCTGGGGCTTTCAAGGATGGCGCCATGGCTCTCTACTCTGCACCGAGGGCCAGGATTTCAGGCCCATTTTTGGGCTCGGATTACTTTAATGTTAATAACGGCACTAGGCAGGGGTGTCCTCTTGCGCCTCTTTTGTACGCCCTCAGTATTGAGCCACTTGCCGCACTAATAAGGAGGGCAACTCAGGTTAGGGGTATTCAGGTAGGTAACCAGGAGCACAAAATCTCTCTTTATGCGGATGATGTGCTCCTATCCTTGTCATCTCCAGAATTATCTATACCACAGACCCTCTCTTTGATCGATCAATATTCTTCCTACTCTAATTACAAAATCAACTTAGCCAAGACCCAGGTCCTCATGAGCTCTCTTTCAACCTTTCAGCTCGATGAACTTTCCAAGATAGGGGGCATTAAGTGGCATAGTAAAACCCTGGATTACCTGGGAATCAAGATTGTCCTGGATCCCAGACAAACATTATTTCTGAATTATGAAACCCTCATTCAGGACCTTAGAGATATTTTTCGGCGTTGGAGGGGTATAGAGCCCTCATGGATGGGACGACTCAATATCCTTAAGTCATATGTAGTCCCAAAGGTCTTGTTCCTGATGAGGGCAATACCTTTGCGGGCCCCCACTGCTTGCCTAAAACAGCTTACATTATTATTCTCATCCTATGTGTGGGACTCCAAAAAACCTAGAATAGCTAACTCATATTTAAAACGAAGCTTTAGGATGGGGGGACTTGGATTTCCAGATCTTTATAAACTCCAAGAAATTAGTCTATTTACAAATTTCTTGGCCTGGAAGCATAAGTCGCCCCAAGACACGGTATGGAGTCAGATTGAAACCTCTGATTGTTTAGGACAAAACCCTTACTATTTTTTCTGGAGAAAAAACCTCAACTTCAACAAATTGAAAATCCTCAATCCTATAGTTATTGATGTGGTTAGAGGCATGTTTAAGTTTAAGAAGATGTTTGCTGAGGTGCAGGGTCTTACCAGCCTGGCCCCTCTGGGGGCCCTAACGACCGTTATTCCCGACCTGAATATTACTCAATGGTCACTCTCAGGTCTGTTGGTCATATCTGATATAATGATTGACGGGAGAATTGCCCCTTTTGACACTCTGCGGGAGGCATCGAACATACCGAGCTCACAGCTGTTTAACTATATAAGAATTAAATCCTATTTGGAGACTAATCCTCTGGTGGAGACATCTCTTTTGGACGAATCCCTTCACCTCTGTAAGAGGTCGGGGGCGATTTCCAGATTACGGTCCCTCCTGGAGGATTCATCTCTAAATGATAAACCTAATCCTATAAATTATTGGGAACTAGATTTGGGGGTCTCCTTTCCTTTGCAAACCTGGAATCAACTATGTTATAATACCAGAGGTGCCCTACATGGCATTAATCTGCAGGAATCCTTTTATAAGGTACTCTTCCGATGGTATTTTGTCCCATCCCGTCTTAATAAACTTTTTCCGGACTCTTCAAATCTCTGTTGGAGATGCGGTAGAGGGGAGGGCACCCACCTCCATATTTGGTGGGCGTGTCATCTTTTGACCCCTATTAAACTCTTAGTCTCTCAGATACTAAATGCAGTGTTTCAAAGAGATGTCTTACTAACCCCCGAAACTTTTTTATTTCATACTAATTTGGGAGCTAGTAGATCACCAAAACAGATTTTTGCTATAAACCTACTGATGGCAGTAAAACTCTCACTAGCGAGACTTTGGAAGAGTCAGGACCTCCCCAAATGGGTGGACATTGGCAAACAGGTAGATTTTCAGCTTTCAGCCGAGAAGGCTTTTTATATTTCAAGGGGATCTGAGAGTAAATTTCAAAAGATTTGGGCTCTGTGGGAGGCCAGGAGGCTATCCCTCTTGGACTAGCTGGATGTAATGTCAGCGGGGAGGATAGGGGCGACGTGGTGGGTGCCGGCGGAATGGGTAGTATATAATTTTTTTTTTTTTTTTTTTTTTTTCTTCTCTTCTCTCTCTCTCTTTTTCTCTGTGGTGTGTTTTTGTGTTACGTGTCTCTTGTGAGTTTTAAGATTACTTGTCTTAAATGTTGATTAAAACTGATATTTATAAATTATAAACTTTGGATATAATAGACACAAGGATGACCCATTAAACCGTTACACTACTTAAGTACAAACGTCTGTAGGTGTCTGAGTGTCAATAAAAAAAAAAAAAAAAAAAAAAAAAAAATATATATGCTCCTAATATAAAACAGATGAGATTTATAAATAAGACCTTGGGAAAAATTCAGGAGTATATACAGGGTACTTTTATATATCTTGGAGATTTTAATTGTGTCGCGGATAATATCCTGGATAGAACAAGCAAGAACTTAGGTAGATCAGATAGGGAAGGGGCAAGAGCCTTTCAGGAGATGCTGGGCAAACATAAGCTTTACGATATCTGGAGGACACTACGGCCTATGGAACGAAATTATACTCACTTTTCACACAGGCATCAATCTTTTTCCAGGATTGACATGATCCTTGTTAATGGGGAATCAGTATGGGACTGCAAGAGTACTTATATAGGGGAATTTGCCTGGTCTGACCATGACCCAGTATACCTGGAAATTAACAGGAAATATGGGAGAGGAGAAGCTACTTGGAAATTAAAAGAATTCCTTGTATCAAAAGATATAATAGATGAGTTGACAAATGAATCAAAACAGTTTTTTGTGGAAAACATCACTGGCGATGTAAGCATGGGAAATGTGTGGTCAGCATATAAATGTGTGGTGAGGGGTTTCTTCATTAAAAAGGAAGCTTACCTTAGGAAAAAATCAGGAAAAAAACGAACTGATTTGTACGTTGCCCTGAACGATATAAAAAGAAGGTGCGCCTCATCTGGGGATACCTCATTAGTGAAAGAGATGGAAAGAATTAAAAAAGAAATACAAGAAGTTCTGGTTAAGAAAGCAAATAGAAACCTGGTAAAGCTGAAACAAAAAGTTTACTACGTGGGAAATAGAGCTGAGAAAATGCTCACCAACCAATTAAAAAAAAGGAATTTAAAAGAACGGATATTTAAAATTGAGGAGGGTGATAAAATATACCGCAGTCCAGAAGAGGTGGGTAAGGCATTCCAGGATTTCTATGCTAGACTGTACAACATTCCAGACCAGGAACTAGACAGAGTAAAAATAAAGAAATATCTGAAAGACTCTAGTCTAGGTATGATCACTAAAGAACAATCACTTGTTTTAGAGGCCCCTTTGTCTAGTAGGGAAATAATCGAAACCATCAAAAGGCAAAAACCACATAAGGCAGCAGGCCCGGATGGTCTTCCTGCTATTTTCTATAAAAAAAATGTTAGACATTGTGGCTCCCTACTTATTGGATACTTTTAATGAGATTAGGAAGACGGGGATTTTCCCAACAGATATGCTGAGAGCAGCTATACTGCCCATTCCAAAACAGGGTAAAGATCCATCAAAATTAGCAAATTTTCGACCAATCTCTTTGATTAACGCTGATACGAAGATATACTCTACTATTCTGGCCGAGCGTTTGAAACACATATGTCCCGTTTTAATCAACAGGGACCAAGTCGGGTTTGTTAAGGGGAGACATTCTAGTGACAACGTAAGGAAGATACTCAATCTTGTTGAGTATTCGACATTGCAAAAAATACCTGCACTATTTGTTTCCTTGGACGCTGAGAAGGCTTTTGACAGAGTCGGTTGGATCTATCTGGAAGAGGTCCTTAAGAACTTTGGTTTTGGAGATGGATTCACCGACTCTGTCATGGCCTTATATAAGTCCCCGAAAGCGAGGGTAGTTGGACAAGGAATCAGCTCGGGCTGGTTCACAATAGGTAACGGGACCAGACAGGGCTGCCCACTAGCACCCTTATTATATGTACTTGCTTTGGAGCCCCTCGCCAACCGGATCCGCCAGAATTCCAATATAAAGGGAGTCAAGATAGGAGACCTAGAGAGCAAGCTCAGTTTATATGCAGACGATGTATGTGTGTCACTTTATGATCCCGCTGAATCCCTGATTGCATTGATGAGGGAAATTGGGATGTTTTCTAGATTCTCTAACTATAAACTGAATACAAATAAAACCCAGGCAATGGCTGTTGCTATGCCAAAAAAAGAGAGGGAGGCTCTGGCAGCAAAGTATGACTTTCAGTGGACTAAGAGAGGCCTCAATTACTTAGGAATTACGATCCCAAAAAAGATTGATTCAATAATTGAGGTGAACTATTCAGTGCTTCAGAAAGAGTTTGTCCAAAAAATGTTGGAATGGAGGGGCTTATTTGTATCCTGGCTGGGGAGATTGAATATAGTGAGATCCTACATAATTCCAAAATGGTTGTATTTACTTAGGATGATCCCTATCAGATTACCGACTAGTTGGACAAACTCTTTCCAGCGTAGACTATTGGACTTCATCTGGGCTGGCAAAAAAGCGAGAATTGCTAGACGTATTTTATGTGCTAACCGAATGAGGGGAGGACTGGGGGCCCCTTGTCTGGAGAGATATGCACAGGCTAATATATTTATACATGTGCTGAAGCTACAGGATATGGAATATAGGTGCCAGGACTGGTATTATATAGAGCAGACAGTAATCGGGATTAATAACCTGACATGCGTATTATGGCTACACCAAGATAGGATTGATGCTTTAAAAAAAGAATACTGGCCAACAACTATAAAAAGCTGTATGGAATTCTGGATACAGTTAAAAAGAAGGATCGGTTTCAAGGATAAAATAGTTGAGAGTGCTCCACTTGAGATTCTACAAAGTAACATATTGAATTTAAGCTTGAGGGACTGGAAACAATTTAGAGAAAAAAAGGTAGCTGACCTACTTGAAGGGGATAGATTCAAATCTTTTGAGCAATTGGCCCTGGATTTTGACCTATCAAGTAAGGATGTATATAAGGTGTTCAGGATAGGGCGATATATAAAAACCCAAAACTTTCACTGTAAAGGGGATACCTCATCATGGAGGATTATGGAGATGTTTAATAATAAGACGGGGAAAAAGGCACTCAGGAAGATCTATGACCTCCTTGATGTGCTAGACCCTCCCCCAAAAATTTCCGCTCTGAACAGCTGGGAAAAAGAGCTGGGAATTAAGGTTGAACAAGATCTATGGTTTGTTAGCCTGATAAATATAGCTAGGATTACCCACTGTTTGAATATGGTTGAGCTTCATTATAAAATAATGTTCCGCTGGTACCTAGTACCAACTAGGCTGCACAGATTCTCTCCCAACTTTCCGGATCAGTGCTGGAGATGTGGTAGGGAACAAGGATCATTCATACATGTCTGGTGGTCATGCGAGGGAATAACACGGGCTTGGAGAGAGCTCTTCGGCTTATTGTCAAGTGTGTTGAATATTATTGTTCCACCATCTGTACAAAGAGCTTTACTTCATTTAGATCTAGAATTTCTCCCATACGGGGACAGGAATATGAGTATTCAGGCGTTCCTCGCAATGAAAATTGTCATCGCTAGAAGTTGGCGTAAAATGGGAACGATACACATAGAGAATGTAATTAACCAAGTACAATTGCAATGCCTTATGGAGAAGGGATATGCCTACGCAAATGAGGTGGTTGAGGGTTTTTCTCTCACCTGGTCCAAGTGGATGTACAGGTATCCAGGGAAGGAATAGCTTGTCATGTTTTTAGTTTATCGGGAATGGAGTGGCTGAAGATGAGGCAAGTGCAGGCTTCTCAGTGCGATTTTGTCTCGTGACGTTGGTTATGTTAGTCATGTGTTGTGATGTGTTGTGACGTCTCGTGTAGATATGCACATGGGTGGAGCTAAGCCAGGTAGGACTGATTGGCCGGCTAGGGCGGGCTGATCACAGTAGATGATATGTTGCTGATAGCCTCTACTAAATAGTTAAATATGGGCTGTTCACTTTGCACGCTGTTCTAAATACTTCATGTCTGCCCTTTTTCTGTGTATGGACTTGTTATGTTTTGTACATTCAAGAAGGAAGGGAAGGAAGGGAGGGGAAGAGGGAGAGGAAAAGAAAAGAGATAACGCATTCTTGCTGTTCTACTCCCATTCCTTTTCTTCTCTCCCTTGGTTTTTGTATATACCTGAGATATTATAACTGGCTATTATAACATGTTTTCTACTTTATGCTCAAATGTATCATCTTCATAGCCAAAAATAGGTATAGCCAAGGAACAAGGGATATTCTGTCTTATTTACTTAAAGGCTACCATGACTATATAATATTCAGACAGTCAAAACGGTGCAGACTCATGCTAAAATCTTAAGAATGTGTTTTTATGTTTTTTTTTTTTTTTATGTCTTGTCCATGTCTTTTGTACCAAATTTTGAAAATAATAAACAATTAATTAAAAAAAAAAAAAGAAAGCATTACAAAATGATATTCACTAACATAATCGTCCAAGCTAAAATCGACTTCCAAATTCGGATGCCAAAGTTTACTTTGTTTTTGTTTTTAATTTGACTTATTTGTCTCAAATTATACCCTTTGGAAGGCAAAATGAAACACAGGTTTTTTTGGCATTTGATCTCGGAGATCGAGTTTGCCGAAAAATTGTTTTGTTAGTCAATACCATTTTGCGAGGTCAGGATGAGGTATTCGAGAGGGTGGCAAGTCTGAAGGTCAAAATTAGTTATCCTCTAGACCTCCAATGTTGAATTTTGTGAATAGACCCATGAGGGCGATGTCAGTCTCAGCATCTGCTGGGACAAAATAAAAAAAAAAGATTGCAAATTGTACATGTTGGAGAAATGGCAAATAAGTATTCAGGGTTAATTGACCACAGACTTACAAACTAGTGGCCAATATGATTTCTTCATGTATCAAAAAGGGGATTGATTCATGGGCGCAAAACATAACGGAAAAGATTGACTAGTAGTGAGGTGTAGGTCAACTATCTGACTTAACTATATATTACAGAGGGTCAAACTCGGTGAGTTTCTCCTACTCGAACTGAGTTAGCCTTGAATAATGCATTGTTAAAACTGTACATATTGAAGAAATGTTCATTTCAACCCACTCTACCTCAGGTTTGGACTGATTCTCAGACATAATGAAGCACAGAGGGGGAACCAAAATAAAGGGTTTGGAAGATCCTCGCTAGAAAGAAAGCCTCAGATTACACCAGTGAAATGGCATTTTAGAGAGATATGATAACAATGCACAGTACCATACACGAGAACTACAAACTCTTTTTAAACTAGTTCCGTAACTCTATAAAGGACATAATCTAATCCAGTAAGACTTAAGGGAGAAAAAACTTCACCTAAAGCAGCAGAAAGTGTTTTTACTGTAACAACAGTAAAGCTTTTTGTAACTACCTGCCCAGTGAGGTTATGCAGCAAATACAATAGATTGCTTTAAAAGCTTATTTTATAAGCAACACAAGATATACAGTTATAGTGCCAGGATTATCAAGCATTCTCAGTAATAATGATTCGCCTATACGTCAAGAAAACACTTGGATTTTTCTTTCCTAAAGCAAAATTTTAAACCACAACAATGTGTGATTCCTCTGTAGTCAGTGGTGTATCTTGATTTTGTGCTGCCCTAGGCAGACAAAATCCGGGCACCCCCCTACCCAAGCTGCACACCCACGTTACACACCTAAGACATGCCCCATCACAGGGCCGATCCTGGGCGGGTGCACGGGGTGAAGCGCACCCAGGCGCACGGTAGAAGAGGCGCTGAAGCAGGGAGCTCTCTCCCTGCCGTCCTCCTCCTTGTTAAAGCAAGCACAACGCGACGGGTGCAAGCTCCGCCCCCGTCGCGTTCTGTGATTGGCTGCTGCTGGGAGGAGGACGTTCTCTAGAGTATCTGCCAAGACACCATAGAGAACGTCCTCCTCCCTGCAGCCAATCACAGAACGCGGCGGGGGCGGAGCTTTCCCCCGTTGCTCTGTGCTTGGATTACCAAGGAGGAGGAGGTGATAACAGCTTGGGGGGGGGGGGGGTATTGTTAAAATATAAAATAAAAAAAGAAAGTGTGGAAGTGTATGTGAATGTGTATGTGTGTGTGTCAATGTGTTTAACTATGTGTGTGTTAATGTCTGTGTAAGTGTGTGTGTGTGTATGTGTATAAGTGTGTATGTGTGTGTCAATGTGTATAACTATGTGTGTGTTACTGTCTCTGTAAGTGTATGTGAATGTGTATAAGTGTGTATGTGTGTGTCAATGTGTATAACTATGTGTGTGTTACTGTCTCTGTAAGTGTATGTGAATGTGTATAAGTGTGTATGTGTGTGTCAATGTGTATAACTATGTGTGTGTTACTGTCTCTGTAAGTGTATGTGAATGTGTATAAGTGTGTATGTGTGTGTCAATGTGTATAACTATGAGTGTGTAAGTGTATGTGTATAAGTGTGTATGTGTGTGTCAATGTGTATAACTATGTGTGTGTTACTGTCTGTGTAAGTGTGTGTGTATGTGTATAAGTGTGTATGTGTGTGTCAATGTGTATAACTATGTGTGTGTAAGTGTATGTGTATAAGTGTGTATGTGTGTGTCAATGTGTATAACTATGTGTGTGTTACTGTCTCTGTAAGTGTATGTGAATGTGTATAAGTGTGTATGTGTGTGTCAATGTGTATAACTATGTGTGTGTTACTGTCTCTGTAAGTGTATGTGAATGTGTATAAGTGTGTATGTGTGTGTCAATGTGTATAACTATGTGTGTGTTACTGTCTCTGTAAGTGTATGTGAATGTGTATAAGTGTGTATGTGTGTGTCAATGTGTATAACTATGAGTGTGTAAGTGTATGTGTATAAGTGTGTATGTGTGTGTCAATGTGTATAACTATGTGTGTGTTACTGTCTGTGTAAGTGTATGTGTATAAGTGTGTATGTGTGTGTCAATGTGTATAGCTATGTGTGTGTTACTGTCTAAGTGTGTGTGTATGTGTATAAGTGTGTATGTGTGTGTCAATGTGTATAACTATGTGTGTGTTACTGTCTGTGTAAGTGTGTGTACATGAGTGTCTGTGCAAGTGTATCCTGTGTCTAAGTGTGTAAAGGTGGCTGTGTGTGTATTTATGTATGTGTGACAGTGTGTATAAGGGTGTCTGTGTAAATGTATGTCTGTGAGGGTGACTAAGTGTTTAACTGTGTTTGTGTGACTGTGTGTATTTATGTATGACTGTGTGTATTTATATGTGACTGTGTATTTATGTGTGACTGTGTATTTATGTGTCACTGTGTCTATTTATGTGTGACTGTGTGTATTTATGTATGACTGTGTGTATTTATGTGTGGCTGTGTGTAAGTGTGTTCTTGCCCGGGGCCCTCACTGCGCTCATCAATTTATCACATGGAGGGCACCAGCCCCCAACCAGCTGGCGTCTATTTCCCGCCTCCTGCACTCAGCATGCGTAGAGGGAAGACTGTGCGGAGGAGACGGCCGGGGACGCGAGAGCAGCAATAAGGTGAGTACTGGGGAAGGCAGGAGAGGAGATTATGCTTTTAAGCATGAGTGGAGAGAGAGACAGACATGAGGGTACGGGGAGAGAGAGACAGACATGAGGGAATGGGGAGAGAGAGACAGACATGAGGGTACAGGGAGAGAGAGACAGACATGAGGGTACGGGGAGAGAGAGACAGACATCAGGGTACGGGGAGAGAGAGACAGACATGAGGGTACGGGGAGAGACAGACAGACATGAGGGTACGGGGAGAGACAGACAGACATGAGTGTACGGGGAGAGACAGACAGACATCAGGGTACGGGGAGAGACAGACAGACATGAGGGTACGGGGAGAGACAGACAGACATGAGTGTACGGGGAGAGACAGACAGACATCAGGGTACGGGGAGAGAGAGAGACACGTGAGTGACTGACTTGGTGGAATATTATTTATCACTCATTGTGTACTTCTTTTCCAATGATGCTCAGCCAGACTAATGAGAGACTTTGGCTGGTTGGGAATCATGGGTAGTATGGTAGTAAAACGGTAGTAAAAACTCATTCTGCTAGCCAGCAAAAAGTCTCCCATGTTGCTGGCTGAGCATCATAGAAATAAATAAAACCACTACACAGTATTATGGCAAAATATATATCTTTATTTAAAATAAACGTTGGTCCTTTACATTACAATAACGTTTTCTCCCTCCCGCTCTCCCCAATATTGAAATGGGCATGTCTGGAACAGAAATGTCTAAAGGGGAGGAGTTCATAATATAGCCACGCCCACCCTTGGGCGCCAAAGGAAAACCTGCACCCAGACGCCCGTGACCCTAGGATCGGCCCTGCCCCATCACCTCCATTTCATGACCCCACATCACACATAACATTCAGACTCACATCAAGCTCATACTCCCATCACACACACACTCCTACTCCCGTCACACTCAGTCACACACTCCTACACCCATCACACTCAGTCACACACTCCTACTCCCATCAAACTCAGTCACACACACTGACTCCCATCACACACACTGTCTCCCATCACACACACTCTGACTCCCATCACACTCAGTCACACACACTGTCTCCCATCACACACACTCTGACTCCCATCATTATTATGATGCTCTGAAGATAGATAGAGTGAGGAAATTACCATAGAGTCACCCATTGTTCTTTTTTTATAATAACCCTCTCCACCTCCTCCTTCCCTTGTATGTTTCGCACATCTGTCATCACTAAGACCTTGGCATACAGGCCTACTGCCCAACCTTGTGACATGAAAAGGGGTAGGCCTTCACCATGACTCTTGCTTGCTCTTGACATGGAAAAGGCCTTTGGCTGCCTTCATTGGGGCTTCTTAGAACCCACCCTGAAAAAATACAGATTGCCACCAGAATATATTGACACACTTATGGCCCTATATAACAATCCCATGGCTGAAACACAATATGCTGGTTTCCTATCACAACTTTTCCATATCACAAATGGTTCCAGACAAGTCTGTCCTCTCTCTCCCATTTTCTGTTATGGCTTTTGAGCCTCTAGCTGTGTTCATAAGAAATGACAGCGGTATTGAGCAATACAAAATATCAAACACAACAGAAATCTGAGGGGTACCTCAGGGATCTGTTCTTGGACCCATTCTCTTTAATATTTTTATTAGCGATATTGCAGAAGGTCTTGTTGGCAAAGTATGTCTTTTTGCTGATGATACAAAGATTTGCAGCAGGGTTGATATTCATGGAGGGATAAGCCAAATGGCAAATGATTTAGCTAAACTAGAAAAATGGTCAGAGCAGTGGCAACTGACATTTAATGTGGACAAGTGCAAGATTATGCACCTTGGGCGTAAAAACCCAAAAGCAGAATATAGACTATTTGGTACAGTCCTAACCTCAACATCTAAAGGAAAGGGATTTAGGAGTAATAATTTCAGAGGACTTGAAGGTAGGTAGGCAATGCAATAGAGCAGCAGGTATTGCTAGCAGAATGCTTGGTTGCATAGGGAGAGGTATTAGCAGTAGGAAGAGGGAAGTGCTCATGCCATTGTACAGAGCACTGGTGAGACCTCACTTGGAGTATTGTACGCAGTACTGGAGACCGTATCTCCAGAAGGATATTGATACTTTGGAGAGAGTTCAGAGAAAGGCTACTAAACTGGTTCATGGGTTGAAGGATAAAACTTACCAGGAAAGGTTAAAGCATCTTAACATGTAGAGCTTGGAGGAAAGACGTAACAGAGGGGATATGATAGAAACATTTAAATACATAAAGGGAATCAACACAGTAAAGGAAGAGAGTATATTTAAAAGAAGAAAAACTACCACAACTAGAGGAAATAGTCTTAAATTAGAGGGGCAACGATTTAAAAGTAATATCAGGAAGTATTACTTTACTGAGAGGGTAGTGGATGTATGGAATAGCCTGCCAGCAGAAGTGGTAGAGGTAAACACAGTCAAGGATTTTAAGCATGCGTGGGATAGACACAAGGCTATCCTAGCTATAAGACCGGGAACGGGGGACTAATAAAAGTACTCAAAAAAAATTGGGCAGACTAGATGGACCGAATGGTTCTTATCTGCCGACACATTCTATGTTTCTATGTAAATCAAAACTGGACTTTTTGCTGATGACCTATTGATAGTTACATCAAACCGACAAGCTGCACTTCCAAAATTAGTGAAAAATCTCCAAGAATATCGCCATATCTCCTACCAGAAAATGAACAATACAAAAACCCAATCACTACCCATCAACTTAACAGCTCAAGAAACTTCCATCTTACAAACAACATCACCATTTAAATGGAAAACTGAATGCATCGGATATCTGGGAATACAACTCACTAAATCATCAGACAAATTACTTCTCCGTAATTTATATAAACAATGAAAAATGATTAAACAGCAGACAAACCTATACTTATCCTGGCTTGGCAGAATGGCAGCTATTAAGATAATATTTTGCCTAAAATATTGTATATCCTCCTCACCCTCCCAATAGATATTCCAACAACCTAAATTCAAGAAATACAAAACCACCTGCTACAATTTATCCCTGAAAAATGTAAATCCTGAATAGCAAACAAGTGGGAATACCTAACTTCCGTACCTATCATACAGTAGTCTCTGCTTCATGTAAATCTAGGAACCATAGCATGGGTGGAGGATTCTGACTGCACCATTTAGAATACAGTTTTGCCCAGCCCTCTCGCTGAGAGGGATCCCGCACAAACTTCAAAAGAACATCCAGAATTAACACCAGCCACTCCCATTCGAACCAGGGAATTGATGTTCCCTCATTTTAACTTCAAAACCTGGAAAGCAGAAGGTATAAACACCATACAACTATTGATTGCAAATAATGCTGTATTACGCTTCTCGGACTTACAAACCACTTTCCATCTACCCAGAACAGAACTTTTCGAATACGTACAAATCAAACATCCACTCCAATGAAAATCCTAACCCTATCATTTACTCAGCAATATCTAAAATAATCCACATCTGAATTCATTCAAACAAATCTCCTAAAAAAATGGTTCAAACCTACTGTATGCTACTTACTCACAAATGACGACATGATTTGAAGATTAGCTTAGGAAATTCTCTCACTGCACAAACCACCTGGATCTGAATAATCCTGTATAGGTGGTAACTAGTACCAACGACATTAACACACATTTCTGAACTCATCAAACATATGCTGGGGGAAATGCGGACAAATAGAGTATATGGCACACCTTTGGTGGCTTGTCCAAAAATATCAAGACTGTGGAATGAAGTCTTCAAGATCATTGGCTCTAAAATAGCCAACCTGCTACCAGCAACCCCTAAAATGGTGCTTCTACACATCTTCCCCACATCACTGTCTGTACATCAACAAGATCTTGCACATTCTGATAGCCATAAAAAAAACTACTAACCCGCAACAGGAGATCTCAGTCCTTACGCATATTATCTGAACTCAAGAACCTCATTACCTATTACATCCATATGAAAAAAAAATGCATTATTCCTTAACAGACAACTTAGAACAATCCAACAAATTTAAAAATGGCTGGATTGGCTGGATGATATACCTCTAACCCTACTCTCATCTCTCCCCCCCCCCCCCCCCCTTCTTAATCTTCTCATTCCCACTATCCCCTTTACATTTCTAATTTTCCCTTTAAATATATTTTTCTTCTTCTATTACATAATTGTTTAGAATTGTTACTGTACACAAACATGATGTAATGTAAGGCAAAGTTGTTTTACTTCCAATACATTTCTTCTGTATAATGTTTGAAACCCCAATACAAAATCTAAATACTGAAAGGGACCAATTCGTCTTAGGTCTCTATCAGCAAGTCTCTGATATATGGCAATGTATCACTCTTTATTTGGATTCACGTGGTGGGAGTTGGAAAGACATAAGCGAACGCGTTCGGAGAGTAACTCAAGTCTGACACAGAGGCCGTTCGTTAAGTAACTCTAAAGTTTATTGTAAAGACAAGCACTTATATAGAAGCAACAAGACATTCGCTGGCATCATATCATTGGCTAAGACTTCATCCACAACCTGGGGGCGTGGACATAGAATACATACGTGTTACAAATATATAGTTATATAATTAACTAAACACTTTGTTTCTATGTGCCTATGTAGTATTACAAAACTCCTGAGATGCTGACACAGGATGTGACCCTTAGGTCATTTTCTACCATTTTCCTTTATCTCTACCTTATTGATTTAGTCTGGGTTAAAGTCTGGTATCATTAGATTTATTACTTCTTACACTATGTATGTAGAATAGATGATAGGCACAGACAACAAATGTGCTCCCTCCAAGAGGGGAGGGGGGTTTAACCCTTCCCTGAAGTTAACTCTTGCAATGCTGAATTGACTCTTGTTATGTTAACACAATAAATATAAGTTAACCCTAACAAATACAAGAAAAACGGGTTAGGACTGCCAGAAAAAAATATTCTATACCACATACATACATTTCATTTTGATGAACTTCACCCTCTACTCCCTTTACTATAATAAGGAGAAGACTCATCCTTCCAACCTCTGCTCTCTTTACTACAATAAGAAGACTCTTCTTTCCAACCTCTGCTCTCTTTACTACAAGGAGGAGAAGTCTCATCTTTCCAACCTCTGCTCTCTTTACTAAAAGGAGGAGAGGCCTCGTCTTTCCAACCTCTGCTCTCTTTACTACAAGGAGGAGAGGTCTCGTCTTTCCAACCTCTGCTCTCTTTACTACAAGGAGGAGAGGCCTCGTCTTTCCAACCTCTGCTCTCTTTACTACAAGGAGGAGAGGCCTCGTCTTTCCAACCTCTGCTCTCTTTACTACAAGGAGGAGAGGTCTCGTCTTTCCAACCTCTGCTCTCTTTACTACAAGGCGGAAAGGTCTCGTCTTTCCAACCTCTGCTCTCTTTACTACAAGGCGGAAAGGTCTCGTCTTTCCAACCTCTGCTCTCTTTACTACAAGGAGGAGAGGTCTCGTCTTTCCAACCTCTGCTCTCTTTACTACAAGGAGGAGAGGTCTCGTCTTTCCAACCTCTGCTCTCTTTACTACAAGGAGGAGAGGTCTCGTCTTTCCAACCTCTGCTCTCTTTACTACAAGGAGAAGTCTCGTCTTTCCAACCTCTGCTCTCTTTATTACAAGGAGGAGAAAACTTGTCTTTCCAACCTACACTCTCTTTACTACAATAAGGAAAAGACTTGTCTTTCCAACCTCAAATCTCTTTACAAAGACACGAAAGTAATCCTCCTTCCAACCTCTACTCTAAATACGTCAATAAAGAAAAGACTCGTCTTTCCAAACTCAAATCTCTTTACAATAAGGGAACTAATCCTTTTTCCAACTTCTACTGTCTTCACAACAACAAGGAAAAAACTTATATTTAAAACCTCTAATCTATTTACAGCAATAAGTAAAATACACATCTGTCCAACCTCTGCTCACTTAGCAACAGTAAGGAAAATATGAATCTTTCCAACCTCTGCTCTCTTTAAACTATAACAAAAATACACAGTTTTCATACCTCTACTAACCCTAACTCTCTTTACTACTGGTAGGAAAATACACTGTTTTATCTACCTACTACAATAAAGAAAATACCTTTTTACAACAATGAGGAAAATACCTGTCTTTCTATCCTCTATTCTCTTTAAAACAATAAAGAAAATGGATATTGAAGAATATTTTTTGTGTTAAAAAAAAAACAGTTAAGCTGCAGATGGAATTTAATGTTTCTCCAAAGAATTAATGACACAGATCCTCATCTCCCAAAATGTTCAATATTTTAAATAAACAATTAATATATAATATGATTAGGTGTAACATACCTTATGTGGGATGTATGCTAGTCACCAGCTGAATGTGTTCCTTTAATCTGTATTACACATGTATATGTTACATGAGATCTCCAGAGGATTAAAAATAATGTACCATTTCCTCTTCTTCTGCCAAGTTTAAACATTCAGTTGCCACCATTGGCTGAATATTGTTTTATTAAAGTCAAATGAAAATGCCGAGTGTGGGTTATAGGAGAGTAAGAGTGAGTGTACTGCCCGGGGAGTGTGGGTTATAGGAGAGTAAGAGTGAGTGTACTGCAGGGGAATGTGGGTTATAGGAGAGTAAGGGTGAGTGTACTGTAGGGGAATGTGGGTTATAGGAGAGTAAGGGTGAGTGTACTGCAGGGGAGTGTGGGTTATAGGAGAGTAAGAGTGAGTTTACTGCCCGGGGAGTGTGGGTTATAGGAGAGTAAGGGTGAGTGCAGGTAAGGTAATACAGACTAATCTTGATGTTTGTTCTTCACAGGAAGATTTGGACAGAGTGGGAGACTGGGCAATTAAGTGGCAAATGAGGTTCAATATAGACAAACATAAAGTTAAGTATTATTCGAAAAACAATAACAAAGCAACATATACTTCAAATGGTATTTCCCTGGGAAAAAAATAATTATGAAAAAGATTTAGGAATAATTGTACATAACAGACTTAGCAACAGTGCCCAATGCCAGTCAGCAGCTGCAAGGGCCAATAATATATTGGCATATATAAAACAAGGTATAGATTCACAGGAGGAGGACATCATCTTGCCTCTTTACAAGTCAATGGTAAGACCTCACCTTGAATATGCAGTACAATTCTGGGCACCAGTCCTTAAAAAGGATATTATGGAACTAGAAAAAGTGCAAAGGAGAGCTACAAAATGAATACGGGGATTGGAGGGTCTGAGTTATGAAGAGAGTTAAAAATATTAATTTATATATATTAGAAATAAGGCATCTCAGAATGGATATGAAAACATTATATAAATATGTGCAGGGCCAATATAAAGAGCTCTCCAGTGACCTGTTCATTAACAGAAATGTACAAAGAACAAGAGGTCACAAGATTTCGTAGACAGCAAAGGAAGGGAGCCTTTACGGTAAGGACAATAAAGTTATGGAACTCGCTGCCAAAAGAGGTAGAGCTATCAACTACAAGAGATGCATTTAAAAATGGTCTGGATGTTTTTTTTTTAGTAAAGCAGAACACACAGGGCTATTAATAATAGGCAAATAAGCATTAATAATAGAGCTTATTGTTCCAAGGAAAAAATCTAATTGCCCTGTGAGTAAAGAAGGAATTTTCTCCCTTGGAGGCAAAATTTGAAATAGCTTACTTAAAGGTTTTTGCTTTCTTTTGGATCAAAAGCTGGAATGATAGGTAGAAGGCTTGAACTTGATGGAATTGTGTCTTTTTTCAACCTAAATTATAGAGATGGGCAAAATGAAAATTTTTGTTTCGTTTTCGTCCATTCGGACGAAAATGTTATTTATTTCGTCCAAAACAAATTTCGTCCATTGCTGCATTCGTTTCAGATGAAATTCATTCATTACCGTATTTGCTCGATTATAAGACAAGGTTTTTTTCAGAAAAAAAAATATAATTCCCTGTCTTTGTAAAATATATAATCAAGGTCGTCTTATAATCTGACCTCAAATTGAGGTCAGACTATAAGACAGGGATCCAGGTCCCCCGCAGAGCTGCAGGGGACCTGGATCCCCCTCTCTAACAGCAGGGGATGTCTGCGCGATGAGTGCAGACTCCCTCTGCTGCCGCCCGGCACGACCTCTATGCCGCCCGGCACGACCTTCTGACTTCTATGATGAAGCCGGGTACTTCCGGCTGCGTCATAAAAGTCCCGGTGGTCGTGCCAGGCGGCAGCAGGGGATGTCAGCGCAGACATCCTCCGCTGCCCCGCTAGCCACCAGGGAGAATCAGGCAGCCGGGGGATGTCTGCACGATATGTGCAGACATCCTCCAAGCTGCCCGACACTTCCGTCTATTATGACGGACCAGCTGTGGACGTATCGTGCAGACATCCCCCGGCTGCCTCCACTAGCCACCAGGGAGCAAGAAACAAGGTGAGGGGGAGGGAGGGAGGGGCGGGCAGAGAAACGAGAGGGAGGGAGGGAGGGGGGGGCAGAGAAACGAGGGGGAGGGAGGGGGTAGAAAGACAAGGGGGGGCAGAGAAACAAGGGGGGGAGCAACAAGGGGAGGGAGGAGGGAAGAGACAGAGACAAGGGGAGGGAGGGGGGGGCACAGAGAGTAACAAGGGGAGGGGGGGGCAGAGCGAAACAGGGGGGGAAGAGACAGAGACAAGGGGAGCGAGGGGGGAGACAAAGGGAGGGGGAGAGAGAGAGACAACACTAAGGGGGGAGAGAGAGAGAGAAAGCTGGGGGCAAGGGAAAGAGAGAGGCAGCATTGGCACATAAAAGGAAATAAAAACAAGAAATGCATTTTCT
The DNA here is from genome assembly GCA_036172795.1 of Pelodytes ibericus. Classification (NCBI taxonomy): domain Eukaryota; kingdom Metazoa; phylum Chordata; class Amphibia; order Anura; family Pelodytidae; genus Pelodytes; species Pelodytes ibericus. Next base: position 217,212,374 of record CM069861.1, on the reverse strand, counting down.
GATATCATAATTTTTTTATTAAAAAAGCCATTTACATGTGAATATATACAAGTTGAATTTTTTTCCTATAGGGTAGTCTTATGTTCAGGCTTTTGTTTTTTTCCTAATGGAATATCCAAAGTTTGGGGGATCGTCTTATAATCAGGGTCGTCTTATAATCGAGCAAATACGGTATTTTAGTTTCGTTATATTCGTTCGTACCAATGGAAATAATTCACCTATTGGAGAATTTGGTTCAAAGAGTCTAATTAATCCGAATTTCATGCTCTACCTTATGCTATTGAGCTGTTGACATTCATCTCTTTCATCCCAATTCACCAACCTTATACTATGTATTGAATGAACATAGGTGAAATGTTCATTCATACGAATTGAATGGTGAAATGAATGCAGCAATGGACAAAAGTGGCCTCACTTAGTATAAGGTTGGAGAATTCAGTTGAAAGAGTCTAAATTTTCGAGCTGTTGAAATTTGGCTCTAAGTGGTTTGGAAATTTGAATATAGAAGTTTATAATCAAACAGAAACATATAAAGTCACATTTTAGTGGTGTAGATGTAAACCCAAAAGTGTGATTAAAATAATATTAATAAAAGTGTATATAAAATATTTGATATGTTGCATATTAAATAAAAAAAAATTAAAAAACCCTGCGGTTTATATAATGTTCACAGTTGACCGTTTCAAGTGTTATTTGTTGGCTTTAAAGGGCCAGTAACCTTTATTAAGGCTACTTTGTACTTAAGTTTGAAATTCCCTCTCTCAATTCCCTACAATATCTCTTGTGGAGTATACCCTTTAGTGACCCCTTAAGATATATATGGTTCATGCATGCTTTGACAGTCTCCAGTGTCCCAGTCACCAGAGAACAGATGAAGAACATGGTATTGTAGTTTTTATTTCCGCTGTTTTGACGAATTCTACCTCTCCCGAAAAGTGGAACAGTGGTAGAGCTGGACGCGACAGAGTGACAGACCCCTAAAATCAGAACTGCCCCACGAAAACTCTTAGAGCACGTTACTGGTATATTACGCCATTAACTCAGGGATACTAAGGCATGCATTAACCCTTAAAGAACCAGGAATTTTCCAGGGCTATTGACAGACGATTTTTCCATGTTGATAAGTGGTTGTTTAACCCCTTAGTGACCGAGTGCTATGTTGCATTTGACGTGCCTTGAAGACCAGAATTCCATTATTTTTGTCAAATGTTTACTGAACTGTTAATTTCTTTCTTTGTGTTCAGTCCACCCACACAAATTATATATAATTTTTTAAAGGACGGATAGGGCTTTCATTTGATACTATTATTTTCATCATATGATATCATTTACTATTAAAAAAAATATAAAATATGATGAAAATATGCCATAAAAAACACTTTTTCCAATTTTGACCTGATTTTTTTTTTTTACACAATTACAAATGGTTAAAAAGACCCCGTCTATATATTTCTACTATTTGTCCTGAGTTTAGTAATATCAATGTTTCCTTGTTTGTCTATGTTTTATTTCACGTAATAGGGCAATAAACAATATTAGTGTTTTTTTTGTTTTCTAACCATTTTCTTCTACAGTGATTTTTTTAACCCGAACCCTAAATTTACCCCAACTCTAAATTTAATCTAACCCTAAATTGACCCCCACCCCTTAATCTAACCCTTGTAATCATCCGAACCCCAGTTTAACCCTAATTATGACCCTATTTGTGACCCTAACCCTAGATCTAGGTTCAGTAGATCTAGGGTTAGCTTTTTCCATTTATTTATTTATTTAATTTATTTATTTAATTAATTTTCTATTTTTTAACTGTAATACAGTCTAACTGCCTGTAGTGGCAGTCAAGTAGCGGTTTCAGAGCGACAGAAGAGATTTTTTTTCTTTTCTCTTCCGTCGCTCTCCTCTGGGCACGCTGTATCGGAGGAGCATGCACCCGCGATCACCGGGTGATCACAGTGCCCAGGGGGGCACAGAATGTGTTGCATGATGCCTCCATCGAGGCATCATTGCAACACTTTACACACATAGGCAGTGATGAGCATTCACTGCCTATGTGTGTTAACGCGCATATGATCAAATTCGCGGTGATCGTATGCGCGTGGGGGGGTCGAGGGGGGGCTGAAAGCCCTCTCAGAGGCTGCTTCGGATCCGAAGCTAAGGAGCGCAACACTACATGAAAACGGAGGACGTATATATACGTCCTCATGGTCCTTAAGGACCATGCTTTTCAGGACGTATATATACGTCCATATGCGTTAAGGGGTTAAACTTAGTTCTATTCTCTCATTTAACGCACCTATACAAGTTCTATGTTAGAATTTTCTTTGGTTGGATACCAAAAAAAATTAACTATTTTCCAAATTATATTGTACACAACTAGTACAACACTAACACTGGCCCACTAAGCCTAATTAACTAGCTAATAAAAATAAAAATATAGGTTCCCAGACCTAAAAAAAAGTACAGAAAAAAACTTTGACCAGTATAATGAACTGGTCAGAGCAATCAGAATCACAGCACAGGCCTGCAGGGGTTAACTGTAATTAAATTAATATATGAAAGAATATAAGTAATATAGTAAAATTGCAAACAAAAAAAAATATGAAAAAACAAACAAAATGAGGGCCATAAACTTGGAAGGAAACTGATCACAGTAAAAAAAAAAACTGTGATTAGCAAGGGTTAACTTTTTTTAAACAGGAAATTCGTTTCCCCCCCTTTCACTGTTTATTACACATTGGTATTTATACACAAATCTAGGCTTTGTCCTGTACATTGATTGGTTATAGGTTTTGCACAAACATAGCATCAAGTACATGTCACAAGGGGGGGTGGACAATTGGTACATATATTGTCACTAGGCAGAAAAGCTAAAATAAATCTCAATATAATAAGTCAGCAGAAAAGACAGTTGAAACTTGCTACAACATTAGTTCCTCTTTTTGTAGTCTAAGACATTCTTAAATAAACCATTATGTCTTATCTGACTTCCTGAGGGACTGTGACCTTTATCTGAACTTGGTCAAGCAAGGGGGGCTTCTCAACATCAATTTAACCCTTTCACTATGACAGAGCCGGAAAACTCATTGGATTGTTTCATGCAGGAGACTGACTTATATTCTGGCCTTTCAAATTATAAACTTAACCTTACAAAATCACAAGCTATATTAGTTAATGTTAAGGAAGCCACAAAATCACAAATGATGGATAAAGACTCTTTTGAGTGGAATAACAAGGGTATTACATATTTGGGAATATATATTACTACTAATTCTAAGACCACATTGAAAGTCAACTTCGACAGGTTATATAAAGATACCTATGAAAAGTTGACAAAAAAAATGGTTGACCTTGGAAATTTCATTGTTGGGCAGATTAAATGTTGTGAAAAGTTATATTATTCCAAAATGGCTTTACGTGTTTAGACTTTTAACCTTGGCGATTCCAAGAAATAGGCTCATAGCTATTCAATGAATACATATGGGCCGGGAAGAAACCTAGAATTAACAGAATACATCTCATGAAAAAAGCAAATGAAGGGGGCTTTGGTTTACCTAATATAATTAAGCTCTATGATACTAGCAGACTTTTCCACGTTAGGAAGTGGCAACTATCATCGGTAAGAGACGAACCGTGGTACAAGTTGGAAACAAAAATAATAGGTATGGAAGATTTGTCAACAATCTTATGGATGAATGATAGAGCTTATAAGGTACTATTTTTAAAACACATTCCTACCTATATGGTGGACCTCATAATAATCTGGATCAAGTTAAAAAAGAGAATAAAAATTGAAAATATAATCCCATCATCAACCTCATTAAACATCCTGGTTTTGAACTTAGACAATTTTTCCATAAATAACTGGAGCAATAACAAAGACTTAACCCTTAAAGACATAATGAATGGAAATATCATAATATTCATAATATCATTCCCGCTCCTTCAAGAAAAGTTTAACTTGAATTCAAGGCAACTATTTACCTTCTTAAGACTTAAAAACTATATAGAATCAGTATTTAAGAAAGGGAATGAAAATCAGATAGCTAATGAAATAGAAAATTTCCTTTGTAAGGAAGAAAATAATAAAATCATGAATAAATTGTATAATTGGCTTTCAAAACAAGAAAAAGAAATTAAACCTAAACCTTGGTATTCTTGGGAAAAAGAGATAGGAAGGAATTTTCACTCTAATGTCTGGGTAAAAGCCTTAAATCAGATCAGGAAGAACTACTGTATAAAATTGTATATAGATGGCACCTGGTGCCTGAAACTTTACATAGAATTAATAAATCAAATTCGGTGTTATGCTGGAGAAGTAATTCGCAGATAGTATCTCAATCACACGTATGGTGGTCATGTAGTAATATAAGAAAATTGTGGAATAGAGTCCTACAGGAAATTTCAATGTTATTTGAGGTGGAGCAGGACTACAATATAGAAAATGTACTACTTCATATTAATATTCCATTCACTAAATCTATTTTTTTGGCCACAAAGGTGGTCATAGCACGATACTGGAAACAACAAATCTGTCCACCTTGGGAACAAGTAAAGGCCCAAATTAATTATCAATTTCATATGGAAAAGGGTGTTGCAAGAAATTTGGGCCCCATGGAATTTCAAAAGTTTAATATGAGATGGGCCCCTTGGACGAAGGGAAATAGAAACCTGGACATGGGATAGGAACCAAGAGGCGATGGTGTTGGGACTGGGTGACGGAATGGCACTCCCCCATAATGTAATGTAATGTTATGTAAAGGTACTGTCCTGTATTGTCCTTTTGGCAATGTTATGCTTTAATGTTATTCATGTGTTTACGAGGTTTTGTATATAGGTCCCTCTTAGATATGAAAACATATATAATAACCCTTCTCCCCCTGCCAATTTGACTGAGATGGAGAGAAATAAGAGGAGAGGTGGATTAGAGGGTATAGAGTATTGGTAGAGGGGAAGGAGAAGAGGAGGGATAGAGGAACAGAACACATAAGTAAATCCAACGGTCATAGACTTATTGAGCCTGCCTCCCCTCTTTAATAATTCTTCGAATTCCCATTATGATATTAATCTTAATGTAATAATTGAGTTAAAGTAACTTGTTACATTTTATACCCTATACTCTTATTTTTGACTAGGTTTTTTTTATTTATTTTTTATTTTTTTTCTCTCTAATCATTAGAAAAAGGGATAAGGGGACAGGGGGGAAGGAAAGATAAAGGGAAGAAGGGGAAGGAGGATTTTTAGAATCATCTGAGAGATACTAATTGAAAACCTCCTGGACTTATTTTAGAATCTGTTATGATGCATGAAGTTGGATTTTGTTTTGTCTTGATTGTTATATGTCTATTGCTATTTATGTCAGTATTTTCTAAATTTAAAACTCAATAAAGAATATAATTATAAAAATGTAAAAAAAAGAATAGGTTAATTGACCTATTCTTATGAATGGGGACTCTATTTCAGTTTATAGAATAGCAATAGTATTACATGTATTACATCTGAGAGTGAAATAGAACCGTCAAATACTGTGCTTACAGCGCACTTTGAAAAATTCTAATAGTTTTGGGTGCTAAATAGTACAGGATTTTTAATTTGTATGTATTTAATGTTTTTTGAAGTTATTTCCCTATCCATATTTGTTTGCAGGGCACTTGTCCTACTCTTACCCACATTGTAATTCCTTTTGCAGCCCTCTAGCCCTTTCCAGGACTTTTTTAGAGGCATTTTAGTGGCCAAAAGTTCGTTTCCCCATTGACTTAAATGGGGTTCGGGGTCAAGTTCGAGGTCAAGTTCGAGCACGGACCCGGACTTTTTTCTGAAGTTCGGTCGAACCTCTCGAACCCGAACATCCAGGTATCCGCTCCACTCTAGTTAGAACCACATTGAGATGTTAAAAATTTTCTGAAACTCTTGGATATTTCTTCCATCTCATTTGCCTTTCATAACCACGACTACTTGAGTAAATGAGAAACTTCAAGGAGACTTCAAGTGAACTTTCTTCAAGACTTTTGAAAGGACATTGCTTTCCAAGCTGGTGTAAGTTTGTCTCGCTTCCAAAAGGAAGATGATGCATTGGCTGGGAACAAAACACAGGCCTCCCGTATGGCAGGCAAGAATTCTACCACTTTACCACCAATGCAACATATGGATGTTTTTGTCATCACCTCCACAACTGGATCAGAGCAATATTGAGATTCTAAAAAGGCTCTGAAACTCTTGACTATTTCTTCCATCTCCTTTGTCTTTCCTAGCCATGACTGCTTGAACAAATGAGAAACATCAGGGAGACTTTGAGTGAACTTTCTTCCAGACTTTTCAAAGGACATTGCTTTCCAAGCTTGTGTAAGTTGGTCTCGCTTTCAAAAAGAAGACGACATTGGCTGGGAATCGAAACCTCCCACGTGGCAGGGGAGAACTATACCACTGAACTACCAATGCTGACACTAACTATCGAACTAGGTAAATTCACACTATGTGAAAAGGGATATGGGATACCCTCAGATATTTCTTTGCTTTTCATAGCCTGACTGCTTGAACAGGAATAATCTCATGTCATTTAAGTCCCTGACACCAGTCTTATTCTTATGGAAACCAATAGTTATGCCCTCCTTCCCAGTAGGAACAATATATAGATGGGCACATCAATCAAAAGGTTTCCCAACAGAACATTACCCAAAGCATCACACTGCTTCCGCCAGCATCCCACCTATCAGTGCTCATGTTATGGCTGATTGGTGTAAATCTCAGTTAGATAGATGCAGACCAATACACAAGGTACAGTGAGCTGCACTAAATGTGCTTACACAAAGGTCAAACCTATGAAATACGTAGGGTGATATCTCTGACTCCCCTGGAGCTGCCTTGTACTTGTGGTAATAATATTTATTTATAATGGATTTCCCTGGTACCACCATTTTCATATAAAGGGGAGCACCCTGCTGCTGATAAGATTTAATATCTAATTTATCATATTAGTTTGATAAGCTGTAGTAGTGACACTAGTGAGATGAAATAAACAAATACAATGTATTAGGAATCTCACTGGGACTCTGACAGAAATCTATTTCTAAAGATCTCCAGGTAATACATCACCTGAGAGACTCAACGGCTTGTTTATAAAACTACTAATTAGTCCCATCTAGTTTCTGAAAACAGGGCTTTCCCTCAGGAGAAGGAAATAGAATAAGATTTCAATGTTACCCTACAGAAGAGAAGCCTAGAGCAGGAGGTCTTGTGTGCTGCTAGATGACTTTATGGAGAGGATATATGGGTAGCGGTTTTTTTTTGTGGATGTAGGACAACAGTGCACATTAAATGGGTCACCACTACATCCCGATTTCCCTGCATGGAGAATCATGTAATATACAGTCAAGTGTAATGACACATGTCGTCTATACCATTTGTTGCCACCAGTGGTCTCTCTATATGTTTGTGGCAGTTCAAATGATAACTCTTTTGACTTTTTGCTGGTTTAGTGATGACACAGACACAAATGAGGTCAATTGACCTCAGGGTTCACATTCCACTTAGCTGGGTCCCTACCACTGAAGTATCTGCAAAACCAGATCCTGCAAAAAAAAAAAAAACAGTAAATCCAAAAAGAATGGTCCTGCTGCCAGTCCTGGTTCTATGAAATTGGAGACTGAGTATTCACTTGTAAATGAACCTTGGACCATGGAAAAGCCGCAGGACTGAAAGCTTAACACATTTCACACTTGATGACATTCTCACATACCCTCATATACAACTCCATTAACCCCTTCATAACAGGATTGTTTTTGGAATGTTGTGCGTTAATGACCGTGGCTGTTTTGTTTTTTAATACGTTTTATATTGAATTTTGTTCAGAAGTAAATAAACAGCATTGGGTTAGGTACAGAAAAATGAATGGGAGAATCCAAATGAAGTCACATTTTGTGAAATGTGTGCAGCTAATACAGTTTTCACAATAAAATCGCCATTTTTTGTTACAATAACCATACAATTCTAGACTGATCGAGCTAATATAAAACTTTTACTGTTATATTTCAAATTGTTTAAAAATGAAAATATAGGAGAAGCGGCCATATACTTATTGTTTAGATGGTGGGTGTAAGTGGAGGGATTGGGGGTGGAGGATTCCATTTTCTATATCCCCTCAGGGGTGAGAGTTTATCATTTCAGTGTCCTAGATATACAGTGCAGGGAGCATATCAGAATATAAGTATCTTGTATCCATTTTCCTGTACCGCTGTAAATGATGAGCAATTTTGTGTAAGTATTAAAATTGTGTATAACGTCAGGTATGATAGTTTCCAGCGGTTTGTTGGCTTTGTTCCCCATTATTTTTCTTATTTGACCCTTCGATGATAGATTAAAAATAGAACCGAAGGAGCCATCCATCCCTGGGGGAAATGTTGAGTTATGGGTTATAGCGATGAGGGGAATATTGGGAGTTATGGGTTATAGCGATGAGGGGAATATTGGGAGTTATGGGTTATAGCGATGAGGGGAATATTGGGAGTTATGGGTTATAGCGATGAGGGGAATATTGGGAGTTATGGGTTATAGCGATGAGGGGAATATTGGGAGTTATGGGTTATAGCGATGAGGGGAATATTGGGAGTTATGGGTTATAGCGATGAGGGGAATATTGGGAGTTATGGGTTATAGCGATGAGGGGAATATTGGGAGTTATGGGTTATAGCGATGAGGGGAATATTGGGAGTTATGGGTTATAGCGATGAGGGGAATATTGGGAGTTATGGGTTATAGCGATGAGGGGAATATTGGGAGTTATGGGTTATAGCGATGAGGGGAATATTGGGAGTTATGGGTTATAGCGATGAGGGGAATATTGGGAGTTATGGGTTATAGCGATGAGGGGAATATTGGGAGTTATGGGTTATAGCGATGAGGGGAATATTGGGAGTTATGGGTTATAGCGATGAGGGGAATATTGGGAGTTATGGGTTATAGCGATGAGGGGAATATTGGGAGTTATGGGTTATAGCGATGAGGGGAATATTGGGAGTTATGGGTTATAGCGATGAGGGGAATATTGGGAGTTATGGGTTATAGCGATGAGGGGAATATTGGGAGTTATGGGTTATAGCGATGAGGGGAATATTGGGAGTTATGGGTTATAGCGATGAGGGGAATATTGGGAGTTATGGGTTATAGCGATGAGGGGAATATTGGGAGTTTTGGGTTATAGCGATGAGGGGAATATTGGGAGTTATGGGTTATAGCGATGAGGGGAATATTGGGAGTTATGGGTTATAGCGATGAGGGGAATATTGGGAGTTATGGGTTATAGCGATGAGGGGAATATTGGGAGTTATGGGTTATAGCGATGAGGGGAATATTGGGAGTTATGGGTTATAGCGATGAGGGGAATATTGGGAGTTATGGGTTATAGCGATGAGGGGAATATTGGGAGTTATGGGTTATAGCGATGAGGGGAATATTGGGAGTTATGGGTTATAGCGATGAGGGGAATATTGGGAGTTATGGGTTATAGCGATGAGGGGAATATTGGGAGTTATGGGTTATAGCGATGAGGGGAATATTGGGAGTTATGGGTTATAGCGATGAGGGGAATATTGGGAGTTATGGGTTATAGCGATGAGGGGAATATTGGGAGTTATGGGTTATAGCGATGAGGGGAATATTGGGAGTTATGGGTTATAGCGATGAGGGGAATATTGGGAGTTATGGGTTATAGCGATGAGGGGAATATTGGGAGTTATGGGTTATAGCGATGAGGGGAATATTGGGAGTTATGGGTTATAGCGATGAGGGGAATATTGGGAGTTATGGGTTATAGCGATGAGGGGAATATTGGGAGTTATGGGTTATAGCGATGAGGGGAATATTGGGAGTTATGGGTTATAGCGATGAGGGGAATATTGGGAGTTATGGGTTATAGCGATGAGGGGAATATTGGGAGTTATGGGTTATAGCGATTAGGGGAATATTGGGAGTTATGGGTTATAGCGATTAGGGGAATATTGGGAGTTATGGGTTATAGCGATTAGGGGAATATTGGGAGTTATGGGTTATAGCGATTAGGGGAATATTGGGAGTTATGGGTTATAGCGATGAGGGGAATATTGGGAGTTATGGGTTATAGCGATTAGGGGAATATTGGGAGTTATGGGTTATAGCGATGAGGGGAATATTGGGAGTTATGGGTTATAGCGATGAGGGGAATATTGGGAGTTATGGGTTATAGCGATGAGGGGAATATTGGGAGTTATGGGTTATAGCGATGAGGGGAATATTGGGAGTTATGGGTTATAGCGATGAGGGGAATATTGGGAGTTATGGGTTATAGCGATGAGGGGAATATTGGGAGTTATGGGTTATAGCGATTAGGGGAATATTGGGAGTTATGGGTTATAGCGATTAGGGGAATATTGTGAGTTATGGGTTATAGCGATGAGGGGAATATTGGGAGTTATGGGTTATAGCGATGAGGGGAATATTGGGAGTTATGGGTTATAGCGATGAGGGGAATATTGGGAGTTATGGGTTATAGCGATGAGGGGAATATTGGGAGTTATGGGTTATAGCGATGAGGGGAATATTGGGAGTTATGGGTTATAGCGATGAGGGGAATATTGGGAGTTATGGGTTATAGCGATGAGGGGAATATTGGGAGTTATGGGTTATAGCGATGAGGGGAATATTGGGAGTTATGGGTTATAGCGATGAGGGGAATATTGGGAGTTATGGGTTATAGCGATGAGGGGAATATTGTGAGTCTAAACCTCTGGCTGTTTTTGTGCCAGAGTGTTAATAGTTCCAGCGACAAGGCGAAAATCTATGGTGATAGCAGGACGACTTGCCTAGGGCCTTTTGAGATATATATATTTTTTTAATATATATTTATTACTTTAAGTACAAAAAAATCCCTTACATTGATACATACTACATTTTCATTTAAAATAGGTTATATTTTCAGACATTTCACATTATTATATATTTTCTTACTGTTAGGGAGGTATTTGAAGATATACATTTAGATTAATTTTAATATAACAGTATTAATAGTTTTCTCTCTTCCATTTGATTGCTCCAACAACTAAAAATGCATATTAACCCCTTAATTATTGTTCCCAAAATAATTATTTAAACTCTACTCCTGATATTTATGCCCTATAAACATTAATGAAACCCCCGGACAAAGACACAACAGCAACAACAACAAAACAAAGATAAGAAAGAAAAAAAATAGAGTTATTAAAAAAATAAATAAACCTTAAATAAATTAAATAAATAATTAATTTAATTATATCTCACCCTCTCTCCCCCCCAACCCCGCTGACCCCCCTCCCGTCGCTCTATAGGTAGTTTCCTACCTCTGGTCCCTTCCTGAACTCTGTCCAGTGGGACCATCTCAAATTATGTTCAAAACTTTTCCCTTTAGCCCCATAAATTAAGTCTTCCATATGAATGATTTCCTTAACCCCCTCCATCCAATCCCTAATATGAGGTGTTTGTTCTTTCAACCAAAATTTAGGTATTATAATCTTTGCCGCATGGAGTAATCTAATTGTCAATAATTTCTTATAGGTGTTGGTGGAGTAGCTTGTATCATTTAAAAGAATGGAAAAGGGGTCTACTGGGATGATATCCAGCTCTCCCACTATCTTAATTATCTCTATCACCTTTTCCCAGAATGGTCTTATCAAGGAACACTCCCATCATATATGGATATGGGTTCCTATATCCCATTTACACCTCCAACATTTTACCGAGTTAACACGATTCATTTTATAGAGGATGTAAGGGACTTTATACCAACGGGGTAGTATTTTAAATATGTTCTCTTGGTATGTATTCAATAGAGGCCCTGTGTGAACCAGTTCAGATATGCTATGCCATTGTTTATTATCAAGTACCACCTTACATTCTTTTTCCTATGCCCTAATATAATATGGTTTATTCTCGCCTATTTTTCCATCAACATTTTATATACTTTTGATATCAGTTTTTTTTGTACTTCCCGACTCAAACATAGGATCTCGAACGGAGTTAGGGAGTCTGAGAAACATGTCTCCATCTTAGTTTTTCTATATAGTGGGATATTTGAACATTCAGAAATTGTTATCGGTTTTTTTCTTGTTTTCGTGTATATTCTGGGTTTCTATATTTATCCAATACCATATGACCTACTCTTGGGGTTTTTATTTGATGGTTAAAGAAACTCCTCAATGACTCTTCTACCATACCTGGGGTGAATTAATTATTATTTATTAATGGTGTAATTAAAGACTTACTTGTTTTTGTTTCCTCTATTATTTTTATTGCTGTTGTTAATAAAGGATGTTCTTTATCTATTTGAGCTTCTTGATTATTGTGAAGCCATAATACTACTTGTATTGGTTTATCTAGGGATTCCTGCTCCAATTTGACCCATAGTTTGTGACTTTCATCCTTACTCCATTCTATCACTCTAGCTAGGTGAACTGCCCTGTAATATTTATCTAGGTCCGGGAGACCTAATCCTTCTCTTGTTTAGGGTCGTGTAAGATAAGAATATCATATTCTAGAGGATTTCCCATTCCATGTAAACTATCTAGCGGCTTTACTATAATCAGTAAAAAAAATATTAGGGATATTTATTGGCACTGTCTGCAAAATATATAAAATCCTTGGCATAAGGTCCATTTTAATTACATTTACTTTTCCGAATCAGGATATTTTTAAGCTAGACCATTTCCTTAAATCACATTTCATTTTATTTAATATACTAGAGTAATTTAGCAGGAGATAAGCTTGTTGATCATGACAGTTCCTTCCCTCTACCCTAACCCATCTTTTATTTACCCCCAATTCCCTCCTAGTGTGACACAGCAATAACAAAAGAATAAAGAAACTCAAACAAACCAATCTTTTCAACATCCCTTGTCAAAATCCTGCGCAAGTTAGTGCATTCTTCCTTTAAACTCTTATAGTCTCCCCCATGTACATCATCATATTCCCTATATATATTGAGAGAGACAAGGGGAAGGGGAGGGAGAGAGAGAAAAGAGGAGGGGGAGAGAGACAAGGTGAGGGGAGGGGGTGAGAGAGAGAGAAAAGGGGAGGGGGTGAGACACGGTGAGGGGGAGGGGGGAGAGAGAGAAAGGGGGAGGGGGAGAGAGACAATGTGAGGGGGAGGGAGGGTGAGAGAGAGAGAGAAAAGGTTGGGGGGGAGGGAGAGAGAAAAGTTTTTTTTTGGGGGGGGGGGGGGGTGTCGTTTATAATCAGGGTTGTCTTATATTCGAGCAAATACGGTAATCTTGCCTCTTTGTCAATTGTAAGACCTCGCCTTAAATATGCAGTACATATAGTACACAGATATTATGGAACTAGAAAAAGTCCAAACAAGGGCTACTAAATAAATAAGGGGATTGGGGAAGCTTAGTTATGAAGAGAGACTAAAACAGTTGCATTTACCGTATTTGCTCGATTATAAGACGACCCTGATTATAAGACGACCCCCCAAACTTTGGATATTCCTTTAGGAAAAAACCTAAAAGCCTGAATATAAGACTACCCTATAGGAAAAAAGTTAAACTTGTATATATTCACATGTAAATAGATTTTTTAATAAAAAATTATAGCAAAAAATGCATTTCTTGTTTTTATTTCCTTTTATGTGCCAATGCTGCCTCTTTCCCTTGCCCCCAGCTTTGTCTCTCTCCCCCTCGCCTCTGTCTCTTCCCCCCCTTGTTTCTCTCTGCCCCCCCTCCCTCTGTCTCTTCCCCCCTCCCTCCCCTTGTTGCTCTGCTCCCCCTCTCCCCGTCTCTGCCCCCCTCCCTCCCCCTGTCCCTCTGCCCCCTCCCTCCCCCTGTCTCTATCTCTTCCCCCCTCCCATCATCGCGCAGACATCCCCTGCTGTTAGAGAGGTGGATCCAGGTCCCCTGCAGCTCTGCTGGGGACCTGGATCGCTGTTTTATAATCTGACCTCAATTTGAGGTCAGATTATAAGACGACCCCGATTATAAGACGAGGGGTGTTTTTCAGAAATGTTTTTCTGAATAAAAACCTTGTCTTATAATCGAGCAAATACGGTATATACGTTAAAAAAAAGACATCTCAGAGGAAATATGATAACATTATATAAATATGTGCAGGGCCAATATAAAGAGCTCTCCAGGAGCTGTTCATTAACAGAAATGTAGGAGGTCATCCCCTGAGACTGGAAGAGCAAAGATTCCATGGACAGAAAAGGAAGAGATTCTTTACCATGAGGACAATAAAGATACGAAACTCACTGCCAAGAGAGGTGGTGCTACCAAATACAATAAAATTACAGAGCTTTTAATAACAGAATAAGCATGAATAATACAGCTTCTTCATCCAAGGAGAAATCTGATTGCTCTTTGGACTTTAGAAGGAATTTTTCCCCCTAGGAGGCAAAATTTGAAATAGTTTCCTTAGGGTTTTGCCTTCTTTTGGATCACAAGCAGGAATGATAGGTAAAAGGGTTGAACTTGACTATTACTATGTTATTATGATAGGAGGGCATAAAGAGAATTAATCCAAGAAACCATATGTGGGCCTAGGCCCTTATAATTGAGGGTCTTCCACAAGGATGGCCATGTCCATTCAGTCTGTGGCTGCCTCTGCCTCACTTCCTGTACCAACACTGGTTGTAGTCTCTGAACCTGTTGTGGTTTGAGCCATGACTGGGTCCTCAAAGTTTTGGCGGCAACCCAGTTCAGTGCAAAGCATTTTTAAATCAGGTTGGGATCTACCTGGAAATGGTACCCCAGGCATTTCCCACAGACAGAAGCAAAGTTGGGTTTGTGATTTCTTTGCTGTCTGATAAAGCCCTAGGTCTGGGACCCATTGTTTACAATTACCCTGAGTTTGTTGCATTCTTTAAAAGGGTATTTGATATTCCAGCTCGCTCCACCTCTGCTGCCAAAAAGATCATGTCAAACAGGGCATGAGAATGGTTGCAGAGTATGCCATAGAATTCCGTACCCTGGCAGCAAAGGTTGGCTGGAACAACTAGGCTCTGGTGGCTGCCTTTTCACATGGGCTCTCCGATCCTATTAAGGATGAGATTGCAGCCAGAGATATACATAAGGATTTTGAGAAACTGATATCCTTTGTCATCCACATTGATACCAGGCTCAGAGATAGACCCCCATTCAGGGAGCGCCTGCGGAGGCCTCCTGTTCAATTTTTAACCAAGCTTTTCTTGCACACCATGCCTCCCTAACCACACATGCCTCTTGATTCCGAAACCTCTGGTGGTGTGGAGCCACTGCAGTGAGGCTTCACACACCTCTCCATTGAGGAGAGGGCTGTTAGGAGGAGGGAGGGCCTGTGACTGTACTGTGTCGGAACCGGACACCTGTTAAAGCCCTGCCCAATTTGTCAGGGAAATGCGCGCACCTAAGGTCTTGTCGGGGACAGACCATGGGTGGCATTTCCTGGACCCCAGAGACCTACAAGGACAAACCGTTGGTTCCAATAATACACAGGCATTACTCGATTCTGGGGCTGCAGGTTTGTTTATAGACAGTGCCTCTGCAGCAGAGCATGCTATAGCTTTACAGCCTCTTGCCTCTCTGCTAGCTATTGAAGCAATCAATGCAGACCCCTACAGCCTAACCACCTTAGCCATGAGACCGTTCCCATATCTTTGGCTGTAGGGGCTCTACAACCATGAGTTATTCTCTTGGTCCTGCAATGTACTTACACTTGTTTCTGGAAACCAAAGTTTTGTGCACATCTTTGGTCTCTTTATGCCCACCGAGTACCAAGAGTTCCAAGACGTATTTGACAAGGGCCCGGCCGGAGTCCTGCCGCTACACTGTCCATATGACCGCGCTATCGACCTCCAACCTGGTGCCATACCACTTTGTTGCCGGGATTACCGCTGTCTGTCGCAGAGAATAAATGAGGCACTGGCATTGGGAGTCATCCACAAATCCTCCTCTGCTGCCGGGGCCAGCCCTTTCTTTGTGAAGATGAAGGGTAGTGAGTTGAGACCCTGTTTCGATTATCGTCTCACTATTAAGAACGCATATCCCATCCCATTGATCACAGAGTTATCTGTGCCTCAAGGGAGGTACAGTCTTCACTAAACTAGATCTGAGAGGGGCATATAGTCTCATCAGGATAAAAGAGGGCCACGAATGGAAAACTGCGCTCAACACTAGGAGAGGACATTATGAATACCTCCTAATGCCCTTCGGTCTTTGTAATGCTCCTGCAGTTTTGCAGGAGTTTATAAATAATGTCCTGCGAGAAATACTGCAGCAATGTGTGGCGGTTTATATTGATGATATTCTTATCCATTCCACATCTCTCAAGAACCACCACACATACGTCTCTCATGTGAATTCAACCGCAAAGGTTACATTTGTGGGCTATATTATCTCTGATGCTGGATTCTCTATGGATCCAGAAAAACTTTCTGCCATAGTACAATGGCCTCGACCTTCTGGTCTTCACTCCATCCAGCGTTTTTTGGGCTTCACAAATTATTATTGGAAGTTTATACATAACTTTTCCTCTCACAGACATGACCAGGAGAGATAGCAATTCACAGCATTGGTCTAAGGAGGCCATTACAGCATTTGCATCTCTTAAAGACGCCTTCACTGCAGCTCCTATACTGGCACACCCTAACCCTGTCTTACCATTCATCATCAAAGTCGATGTGTATGAGACGGGGTAGGCTCCTCCTGTATCAACGTCCTGACCCCGAGCTCCATGCATCCATGTGGGTATTCCTCGAAGAAGATGAGCCTGGCAGAATTTAATTACCTGATTGGTGATAGAGAACTCCTAGCTACAATTATAGCTCTAAAAAAATAGAGGCATCTCCTTAAGAATACTTCAGTGCCAATTCTCATGCTCACAGACCACAAGAATCTTACATACCTTTCCGAGGCAAAAAGACTTTCCCCTCGTCAAGCTAGGTGTGCACTCTTCCTATCAAGATTTAATTATGGTGTCCTATTTGCCTGGTACTAAAAACATTCAGCCGATGCCTTGTCCCGACAGTTCTCCTTCCTATCCAAGGAGGAAACAGTTCCTACTCCTGTGATTCCTGTGGACCATATACTGGCCATTATCTGCACTAACCTAACCTCACCTCTAGGCGCAGTGACTCTAGCTGCACAAATTAATGCTCCTCCGGAGATACTTAGTGGCTGTTGCTTTGTACCAGCTCTCCTCTCCACTAAATTATTGGGCACGTATCACAACTCCAAAGTGGCTGGGCATCCAGGTAAAAATTTAATTAATATGGGCCATCTCTCGACAATTTTGGTGGCCTGGTCTACGTTCTGAAGTCACCGCTTATGTAGCTGCCTGTTTTTTGTGTGCTCAAAATAAGACACCACGACACCTTCCAGTGGGCCTCTTGCAAACTATACCTAATGGTGGACGACCCTGGAAACACTTGTGTACGTACTTTGTAGTGGATTTTCCACTCTCCCGTGGCAATGCAGTCATTCTCATGGTTGTTGGTCGATTCTCTAAAATGTTGCGTTACTTTGAAAAAATTGCCAACGTCTCAAGAGCTTGTCTTGATCTTTGCTCGGGAGGTCTTTTGCTTACATGGGTAACTCAAAATGATAATCTCGGATTGGCGGTCACCAGTTTTTGTCCAGATTTTGGAGAGTTTTCTGTGTGCACATGGGAATTCATCTTTCCTTCTCCTTGGCTTACCATCTGCAATCCAATGTTGCTGTGGAACAAGCTTACCAAGCCTTGAAACAATTCCTGCTTTGCTACATTTTGGACCACCAGAATGACTGGTCGGAACTGCTACCCTGGGCGGAGTTCGCCCACAATAATGCGTTTAATGCCTATTCCTGGCTATCCCCGTTATTGGCGAACTATGGGCTTCAACTGTCCATGTTACCTGATATGCCACAGGAGATTCCGGCATTGGAGGAACATCTACAGGAACACCATTCTGTTACAAAATAGACTTAATACCAAGATGTTTGTGTGTTTGTTCCACAGGTTCATTGACGAGTCAAGAGCCTATTTTCGTATTTTATTATTAAAATACTCAGCCATTCGGAAATAACAAAGTCGTTACATATCTCTAGGGTGTTCACATATCTGGACCAATACCTATATCTATTTTTGATGTTATAATGTAAAAGTAAAGTTCAAATTATATGGCAAATGCTTTTATACTTCTGAGTAAGAATTCTCCCATTCAAAATATAGCATGACTAAATGAGGAGAACCAATTACAAAAAGGCGTGTATATATACATATATGGTTGATCATAAATAGTATTATATAAAAGGGGTGTAACTTAGTTATCCATTTTGTCTATAATGAAAACCAAATGTTGTAATTATACTTGAAAAAAACTAACAAAGGGAACTATATGTTTGAAATGAAAATGTATGTCGGTGGGGCCTTTCAGTCTAGCTTGAAATTTAGGGTCAAATGTTATAGTAACAACTAGTCTTCTAGCTAGAGAAATATGATACTTAATTGGAAGCACATGTGTGGCTACACTGTACAAAGAACTCTTGTAATATATAGGCTCTTGGGGGTCCTACATTCCATATTTCGTAATATAAACGTATACAATATATCAAATATTGATATATTAACCCCTTCGCGACAAAGGACGTGTCAGGCACGTCCTGGGAGAAACTCCATTAACGACAAAGGAGGTGCCTGGCACGTCCTGTGGTGAATCAAGCGGTTTCAGCGATCAACGATCGCGAATACCGCTTTAACGGTGCTGGTCTATTGCCTCGATGTCGAGGCAATAGCCAGCACCGAAATTTCTATTCTGGAGCACCCATGATCGCCCGACGGAGTGATCGTGGGTGCCATATTGTCGGAGCATGCTGCTCCGTCAATATGGCTAAGCACTCTGCCGGTCTGAGCTTCGGAAGTGAAAATAACTTCACTTCCGTCGCTCTGAATATGCTACTTGACTGCCCCTAGTTGTAGTTAAGTAGCATAGCAATGGAAAAAATGTAAAATAAATATTTAATTAATTTAAAACTGGTTATATAGTTAGATTAGCCTATAGGGTTAAAATTAAATAATTTTTAGCATAAGGGATAGGGTTAAAATTAAATTAAAACATATTAAGGGATATAATAAGGATTAGAGTTGGGGTTAAATTTAGTGTTAGGGTAAATTTTGGGTTCGGGTTGGGGTCAAAATAGGAAAAAAAACAAAACACTATTTTTGGTTTTTGCCCCATAACTCGCAAAAAAATACAGAAAAATATGGAAACATGCATATTTTTTAACTCAGGACAACATTTAGAAACTATTTAGACGGGGTCTTTTTTAATGATTTTATTTGTGTAAATTATATTTTAGGTCAAAGTTAGAAAAAGTGTTTTTTTTTATTTTTCATCATATATTATGATTTTGTTTGTAGTAAATTATAAGATATGATGAACATAATGGTATCTAATGAAAGCCCTTCTTATGACGATAAAAACAACATATGATTTGTGTGGGTACTGTATGTTAGAAAGAATAAAATTGCAGCTAAACACAAACACCCCAGAAATGTCAAAACAGCCATTGTCACCAAGGGAAAGTCAAGGTGAAAATGTATTGTCACTAAGGAATTAAATATATATTTCACATTCCACTTCGGTGCAGGTTCAGGACTCCTTGTGATGCTCCATGCAGAACTATAAGAACTAGGCTGCCCGCAGTCACCTACCCGCAACTAGTTATCAAGTCAGGGAGAGGGTCTGGCTGTCTTCCCGTACCTATGGCTATGGCTCTGTGTTCCCGCGTTAAAACTGGTACCTTGCTATGTTGGGTGATTCCGTATACTTTGAAGCGTCTATGCTCTTGACCTTCCTCCTAGCATGTGCATCTCCAACGTATTCCATGTTTTGCTTTCGAAACCCTTGGTGTGTAACTGCTATACCACCTTGGTGCCACGTCCTGTTATAACCATGAGGAATATAAGATATGCAGCATCATTGATTCATGTGTGTTCAGAGGGCACATTCAATACTTCCCCTGGAAAGGCTACGGTCCAGAAGAACTATCATATCAAATCTTTGTTCCTTTCATGCCCACTTTCTCTTGAGGCTCGGACCCAACTGCAGGGATGGGGGTCACTGAGAGGGAGGTGCTGTCAGGGTTTCTCTGCTAGTTTGTTAAATACAAATACCTTTCCCTCAGTGAGTTAACAAGCTGGTATTAACGAGCAGAGCATTTCATCACTGTTACCATGGTTACTCACCTGGCTGCTATTAGCCAGCCTCTTTGCTGCTCAAAGCAGGTATTTAAGCAGCGAGTCTCAGTAGCTCATTTGCCCTTGAGTTGTTTCCAGCTTCTAACTGCAGTTCCTGGTTTCCTGTGATTTCTGTGTTCCTGACCCGGCTGACTTCTCTTCTGGTTCTTGATTCCTGGCTTATTTCTGATTCCAATGATCTCTGTTCTCCTGACTCCGGATCGTCTGACTACCCGCTTAGGGTCCTTACCCTGGCTTGCTTCCTGGATATTGCTTTTGGACTATTTTTGATCTTTTTGCTGTTTATTATTAATAAAGGTATTTTTGTATCTTACCTTCGGTCTCTGTCTGGTTACTGGTCCCTAACAACCTCCCTGTCTATGCTAACCCCACCAGTGCTTTCCTCCTCCTTTCCCATAGCGAGACCCACCTTCCAATCTACTCTAGCTACCATTACTCCATTTTGATCTTCACCCCCCCTCCCGCCCTCCAGAACCTTGGTTAAAAGCTCAACCAAACCTCTAGCCATCCTCTCCCCTAGTACCGCAGCCCCCTCATCACTGAGGTGCACTCCAACCCATCCACAGAGTCTGTAGCAGACTGAAAAGTCTACACAGTGCTCCAAGAACCCAAATCACTATTTCTTACACCACCTTCTCAGCCACGCATTCATTTCCCCAAGTACCCGCAGTCTCCCTGGTGTACCGCGTGAAGTACTCTTTCTCTTCCTCCTGCCTTGGTTTTCTGTATCTTTTCATTATCCAAGTTCAGTGGTGTTTGTTGGGTTTTCTTCCTGACACTAAACTCTATAACCAAAATCCTTATAACTGGTGAACTGAGAGGTATTACTCGGGCAGTAAAGACAACCAGTCATGGGTTTGTTTTATAAGGTCTCTTAGTCCAGCAACAGGTCGAGAGAGGCCAACCCTATGAGGTGATAACCCTTGTGAAGCAAGATGGCTGTCTGTTTTGGCATCAAACGTCCATCACCCTCGCTTCAGGCCACCATCAAATCCCTCCAGACCGAAGTGCCATAGATTTGCTACCCCTCTCGCCACAAGGTTGATTGTTGGTCGCAGCAAAGGCCAGGTCCACCACAGTTAACCTGTTACTTGAAGTTCTCTGATGTTGGGACGGCAGCGTGGTTACAGTACACTAATATCATGGCGGCTTATAGTGAGGGAGGGCAGCTTGGTGACTTGAAAATCCAGTTTAAAACTCTGGATGGCAAGCAATTACGGGTTATTTTGGCAAGCAATTCTATCACCTACTATCACTGTTGGATAGCAGGACATTTTTTAACCACCACACTTTGATTATGTCATAAATGTATTTTAGCCACCTTTTTCTAGCTAATATGCTTCTTCTTTTTTTTTTTTTTATAAATAAACTAATTAAAAGTTTCTTTTTAAAAGGTACAAGAACTCACCCTTCTCTACAAATATATAATCAGGTTTTCATTCCCTACAACCATGGGTCTTTAAAGTACTAACTACAATATCCAACGGCATATAGACCCCTCGCTTCATAGATATCTATACTCTAATCCGGCCCCCAGGGCCGCCGTCAGGGGGTGGCCCCGGCCCTTTTTAAAACCACCTGCTAGCAGAGACACTGGTTAGGGAGATCCCCTCGCCAGCATCTCTGCACCAGAGAGAAGCATGGTGTCTGATGCGTCCATGCTGCCTCTCTCGCACTGTCTGCATACTGGCTGTGGCATATAAATGGGGATACTGGCTATCGCATATTAATGGGCATACTGACTGTGGAATATTAATGGACACAGAGTGGCATATAAATGTGCATACTGGCTGTGGCATATTAATGGACATAGAGTGGCATATAAATGGGCATACTGGCTGTAGCATATTAATGGGCATACTGACTGTGGCCTATTAATGGACATAGGGTTGCATATTAATGGGCATACTGACTATGGCATATTAATGGACATAGGACGGTCTATTAATGGGCAAAGATTGGAATATTAATGGCATACTGGTTGTGGCATATTAATGGATATAGAGTGGCATATTCATGGGCATAGAGTGGCATATTAATGGGCATACTGGTTTTGGCATATTAATAAGCATACTGACTGTGGCGTGTAAATGGACATAGGGTGGCATATTAATGGGCATACTGGCTATGGTATATTAATGGGCATACTGACTGGCATATTACTGGGCAAAGAATGGCATATTAATAGGCATTCTGACTGTGGCATATTAATGGGCATACTGGCTGTGGCATATTAATGGGCAGAGTGTGGAATATAAATGGGCATACTGACTGTGGCATATTAAGGGGAATACTGTCTGTGGCATATTAATGGACATACTGGCTGTAGGATATTAATGGGCAAAAGGTGGCATATTAATGGGCATACTGGCTGTGGACTATTCATGAGTAAGGAGTGGCATATTAATGGCATACTGCATATTAATAGAAATACTGGCTGTGGCATATTAATAGACATACTGGCTGTGACATATTAATGGGCAGAGAGTGGCATATTAAGGGGCATACTATGTAATATAAATGGGCATACTGTCTGAGGCATATAAAAGGGCATATCTGGGTGCTGGGGTTAAGTCCTGTGAGTGCAATCTGGGTACTGGGCTAAGTCCTGGTTGCATTGTTGGTGCAGAGAAAGGAATTAAAAACAACAAAAGTATTTCAATAACATTTTAATTACATGTGTAAAAAGTTGAAAAATAAAGGTGCTGTTGGGTTAGATTTTGTGTGAATTTTAAGTTTAAATACCGTATTTGCTTGAATATAAGACGACGCCCCAAACTTTGGATATTCCTTTAGGGAAAAAAACTTAAAGCCTGAATATAAGACTACCCTATAGGAAAAAAGTTCAACTTGTATATATTCACATGTAAATTGCTTTTCATATTTAATAAAAAATGATGATATATAAAAAATGCATTTCTTGTTTTTATTTCCTTTAATGTGCTAAAGCTGCCTTTACCCCCCAGACTTGACCAATGCTCTCCCTGCTTCCCCCAACGTTTCTCTGTCTCGCTCCCCCTCCCTCCAACATTGTCTGTCTCTCATAATAGATGGAAGTGTCGGGCAGCATGGAGGATGTCTGCACTATCATGCAATCATCCCCCGGCTGCCCAAATCTCCTGGTGGGGTTAGGAGTCCCAACGGACGTGCCGGGCGGCAGCAGAGGATGTCTGCGCGAATTGCGCAGACATCCACCGGCTGTTAGCGAGGGGGATCGAGGTCCCCTGCAGCTCTGTGGGGTTAGGGTTATGACAGAACAGGAGAGGGGGAGGAAGAGAACAGGGGAGGGGGAGAAAACAGAAATGGGTGAGAGGAAGAGGGGGTGAAAACAAAGATGAGGGTAGGAGGAGGAGAGAACAGAGATGGGGGTAAGAGGGGAAGAAAACAGAGATGGGGGTAAGAGGGGGTGAAAACAAAGATGAGGGTAGGAGGAGGAGAGTAACAAAGAACAAAAATTGGGGGAGCACACCATACAAAATAGATAAACAAGTAGAGGGTATAGTGCCAAAAATATTTTAATAAATATTAAATATGTAATAAATAACAGGCAAATATATGTAAGACAAGATAAATAAAGAGATGACACACTATGAAACAAAGAGAAATTAATTACAAACATATACATTAAAATAAGCAAACAAATAAATTGAAAAAAGAAAATAATAAATAAATACCCACTAAATATAAGAAAAATGCAGAAAAAAATGCAGACAGGAATGTAACAAGGGAGGACTCACAGCGCAAAAAATGGAGGACACCAGGTGGGTATTTATTTATTATTTTCTTTTTTCAATTTATTTGTTTGCTTATTTTAATGTATATGTTTGTAATTAATTTCTCTTTGTTTCGTAGTGTGTCATCTCTTTATTTATCTTGTCTTACATATATTTGCCTGTTATTTATTACATATTTAATATTTATTAAAATATTTTTGGCACTATACCCTCTACTTGTTTATCTATTTTGTATGGTGTGCTCCCCCAATTTTTGTTCTTTGTTACTCTACCTATTGGGGGTGTATAGTCGACGCCCCTTGGGGTGATGCACCTTGTTGTTTATTTTTTCTTGTTGTTGATAACTCATTTTGGTGTGCTTCTCTGACTATTTGTTTTTCAGGTAGGAGGAGGAGAGAACAGAGATGGGGGTAAGAGGGGAAGAGAACAGAGATGGGGGTAAGAGGGGGTGAAAACAAAGATGAGGGTAGGAGGGGAAGAGAACAAATGAGGTAGGGATACGGAGAGAGTCATGGTATGGGGGGCCTGCAACTAACCTTTCACTTGTGTTACTATATTCAAAGTGAAATATAACGTTTAGTGTTCCTTTATACCCTACCCATGTCCTGATACAGGCAGAGATTCTCTCCCTCTCACAGTGCATGCTAGGAGGTATACTGCTTCCTCCTGGGACATCCAAGGGATCTGTAGGGTTTGCTCCCACCATCATGAAGGGATTTGTAGTTTTTCCCACTGCATGCGGGTAGGTGTAGTTCTATTTCCCAATGCATGCGGGTAGGTGTAGTTCTATTTCCCAATGCATGCTGGTAGGTGTAGTTCTATTTCCCAATGCATGCTGGTAGGTGTAGTTCTATTTCCCACTGCATGCTGGTAGGTGTAGTTCTATTTCCCAATGCATGCTGGTAGGTGTAGTTCTATTTCCCACTGCATGCTGGTAGGTGTAGTTCTATTTCCCACTGCATGCTGGTAGGTGTAGTTCTATTTCCCACTGCATGCTGGTAGGTGTAGTTCTATTTCCCACTGCATGCTGGTAGGTGTAGTTCTATTTCCCACTGCATGCTGGTAGGTGTAGTTCTATTTCCCACTGCATGCTGGTAGGTGTAGTTCTATTTCCCAATGCATGCTGGTAGGTGTAGTTCTATTTCCCACTGCATGCTGGTAGGTGTAGTTCTATTTCCCAATGCATGCGGGTAGGTGTAGTTCTATTTCCCAATGCATGCGGGTAGGTGTAGTTCTATTTCCCACTGCATGCTGGTAGGTGTAGTTCTATTTCCCACTGCATGCTGGTAGGTGTAGTTCTATTTCCCAATGCATGCGGGTAGGTGTAGTTCTATTTCCCAATGCATGCTAGTAGGTGTAGTTCTATTTCCCAATGCATGCTGGTAGGTGTAGTTCTATTTCCCACTGCATGCTGGTAGGTGTAGTTCTATTTCCCAATGCATGCTGGTAGGTGTAGTTCTATTTCCCAATGCATGCTGGTAGGTGTAGTTCTATTTCCCACTGCATGCTGGTAGGTGTAGTTCTATTTCCCACTGCATGCGGGTAGGTGTAGTTCTATTTCCCAATGCATGCTGGTAGGTGTAGTTCTATTTCCCAATGCATGCTGGTAGGTGTAGTTCTATTTCCCACTGCATGCTGGTAGGTGTAGTTCTATTTCCCAATGCATGCTGGTAGGTGTAGTTCTATTTCCCACTGCATGCTGGTAGGTGTAGTTCTATTTCCCAATGCATGCAAGTAGGTGTAGTTCTATTTCCCAATGCATGCTGGAATCTGTAGTTGATTCTGCCAAAACATACATGGAGCTATAGTTTCCTGCACAGGAAACAGATGTTGCCCTCTTTGCTAATGGGTGTCATGTGAGCTGCAGGTAGGAAAGACTACATTTCCCATTGGTCAGTGGGGCCTGGTTCCCTGCATGCAGTGCGTTTAGACCCAGCCCTTTCATCAAGATCCTGGATCATGGGAGAGATACAATGTCTGTAGGACAGGTGAGAGAGACTGCCCACCAAGAGAGACAGACTGCCCACCCAGAGAGACAGACTGCCCACCCAGAGAGACAGACTGCCCACCAAGAGAGACAGACTGGCAACCAAGAGAGACAGACTGCCCACCAAGAGAGACAGACTGCCCACCCAGAGAGACAGACTGCCCACCAAGAGAGACAGACTGGCAACCAAGAGAGACAGACTACATACCAAGAGAGACAGACTGCACACCCAGAGAGAGACAGACTGCCCACCCAGAGAGACAGACTGCCCACCAAGAGAGACAGACTGGCAACCAAGAGAGACAGACTGCCCACCAAGAGAGACAGACTGCCCACCAAGAGAGACAGACTGCCCACCAAGAGAGACAGACTGCCCACCCAGAGAGACAGACTGCCCACCCAGAGAGACAGACTGCCCACCCAGAGAGACAGACTGCCCACCAAGAGAGACAGACTGGCAACCAAGAGAGACAGACTGCCCACCAAGAGAGACAGACTGCCCACCAAGAGAGACAGACTGCCCACCCAGAGAGACAGACTGCCCACCCAGAGAGACAGACTGCCCACCAAGAGAGACAGACTGGCAACCAAGAGAGACAGACTACATACCAAGAGAGACAGACTGCACACCCAGAGAGAGAGACACAGACTGCACACCCAGAGAGAGAGACACAGACTGCACACCCAGAGAGAGAGACACAGACTGCACACCCAGAGAGAGAGACACAGACTGCACACCCAGAGAGAGAGACACAGACTGCACACCCAGAGAGAGAGACACAGACTGCACACCCAGAGAGAGAGACACAGACTGCACACCCAGAGAGAGAGACACAGACTGCACACCCAGAGAGAGAGACACAGACTGCACACCCAGAGAGAGAGACACAGACTGCACACCCAGAGAGAGAGACACAGACTGCACACCCAGAGAGAGAGACACAGACTGCACACCCAGAGAGAGAGACACAGACTGCATACCCAGAGAGAGAGACACAGACTGCATACCCAGAGAGAGAGACACAGACTGCATACCCAGAGAGAGAGACACAGACTGCATACCCAGAGAGAGAGACACAGACTGCATACCCAGAGAGAGAGACACAGACTGCATACCCAGAGAGAGAGACACAGACTGCATACCCAGAGAGAGAGACACAGACTGCATACCCAGAGAGAGAGACACAGACTGCATACCCAGAGAGAGAGACACAGACTGCATACCCAGAGAGAGAGACACAGACTGCATACCCAGAGAGAGAGACACAGACTGCATACCCAGAGAGAGAGACACAGACTGCATACCCAGAGAGAGAGACACAGACTGCATACCCAGAGAGAGAGACACAGACTGCATACCCAGAGAGAGAGACACAGACTGCATACCCAGAGAGAGAGACACAGACTGCATACCCAGAGAGAGAGACACAGACTGCATACCCAGAGAGAGAGACACAGACTGCATACCCAGAGAGAGAGACACAGACTGCATACCCAGAGAGAGAGACACAGACTGCATACCCAGAGAGAGAGACACAGACTGCATACCCAGAGAGAGAGACACAGACTGCATACCCAGAGAGAGAGACACAGACTGCATACCCAGAGAGAGAGACACAGACTGCATACCCAGAGAGAGAGACACAGACTGCATACCCAGAGAGAGAGACACAGACTGCATACCCAGAGAGAGAGACACAGACTGCATACCCAGAGAGAGAGACACAGACTGCATACCCAGAGAGAGAGACACAGACTGCATACCCAGAGAGAGAGACACAGACTGCATACCCAGAGAGAGAGACACAGACTGCATACCCAGAGAGAGAGACACAGACTGCATACCCAGAGAGAGAGACACAGACTGCATACCCAGAGAGAGAGACACAGACTGCATACCCAGAGAGAGAGACACAGACTGCATACCCAGAGAGAGACACACAGACTGCATACCCAGAGAGAGACACACAGACTGCATACCCAGAGAGAGACACACAGACTGCATACCCAGAGAGAGACACACAGACTGCATACCCAGAGAGAGACACACAGACTGCATACCCAGAGAGAGACACACAGACTGCATACCCAGAGAGAGACACACAGACTGCATACCCAGAGAGAGAGACACAGACTGCATACCCAGAGAGAGAGACACAGACTGCATACCCAGAGAGAGAGACACAGACTGCATACCCAGAGAGAGAGACACAGACTGCATACCCAGAGAGAGAGACACAGACTGCATACCCAGAGAGAGAGACACAGACTGCATACCCAGAGAGAGAGACACAGACTGCATACCCAGAGAGAGAGACACAGACTGCATACCCAGAGAGAGAGACACAGACTGCATACCCAGAGAGAGAGACACAGACTGCATACCCAGAGAGAGAGACACAGACTGCATACCCAGAGAGAGAGACACAGACTGCATACCCAGAGAGAGAGACACAGACTGCATACCCAGAGAGAGAGACACAGACTGCATACCCAGAGAGAGAGACACAGACTGCATACCCAGAGAGAGAGACACAGACTGCATACCCAGAGAGAGAGACACAGACTGCATACCCAGAGAGAGAGAGACACAGACTGCATACCCGAGAGAGAGAGACACAGACTGCATACCCAGAGAGAGAGAGACACAGACTGCATACCCAGAGAGAGAGAGACACAGACTGCATACCCAGAGAGAGAGAGACACAGACTGCATACCCAGAGAGAGAGAGACACAGACTGCATACCCAGAGAGAGAGAGACACAGACTGCATACCCAGAGAGAGAGAGACACAGACTGCATACCCAGAGAGAGAGAGACACAGACTGCATACCCAGAGAGAGAGAGACACAGACTGCATACCCAGAGAGAGAGAGACACAGACTGCATACCCAGAGAGAGAGAGACACAGACTGCATACCCAGAGAGAGAGACACAGACTGCATACCCAGAGAGAGAGACACAGACTGCATACCCAGAGAGAGAGACACAGACTGCATACCCAGAGAGAGAGACACAGACTGCATACCCAGAGAGAGAGACACAGACTGCATACCCAGAGAGAGAGACACAGACTGCATACCCAGAGAGAGAGACACAGACTGCATACCCAGAGAGAGAGACACAGACTGCATACCCAGAGAGAGAGACACAGACTGCATACCCAGAGAGAGAGACACAGACTGCATACCCAGAGAGAGAGACACAGACTGCATACCCAGAGAGAGAGACACAGACTACATACCCAGAGAGAGAGACACAGACTGCATACCCAGAGAGAGAGACACAGACTGCATACCCAGAGAGAGAGACACAGACTGCATACCCAGAGAGAGAGACACAGACTGCATACCCAGAGAGAGAGAGACACAGACTGCATACCCAGAGAGAGAGAGACACAGACTGCATACCCAGAGAGAGAGAGACACAGACTGCATACCCAGAGAGAGAGAGACACAGACTGCATACCCAGAGAGAGAGAGACACAGACTGCATACCCAGAGAGAGAGAGACACAGACTGCATACCCAGAGAGAGAGAGACACAGACTGCATACCCAGAGAGAGAGAGACACAGACTGCATACCCAGAGAGAGAGAGACACAGACTGCATACCCAGAGAGAGAGAGACACAGACTGCATACCCAGAGAGAGAGAGACACAGACTGCATACCCAGAGAGAGAGAGACACAGACTGCATACCCAGAGAGAGAGAGACACAGACTGCATACCCAGAGAGAGAGAGACACAGACTGCATACCCAGAGAGAGAGAGACACAGACTGCATACCCAGAGAGAGAGACACAGACTGCATACCCAGAGAGAGAGACACAGACTGCATACCCAGAGAGAGAGACACAGACTGCATACCCAGAGAGAGAGACACAGACTGCATACCCAGAGAGAGAGAGACACAGACTGCATACCCAGAGAGAGAGAGACACAGACTGCATACCCAGAGAGAGAGAGACAGCCTGCATACCCAGAGAGACACAGACTGCATACCCAGAGAGAGAGACACAGACTGCATACCCAGAGAGAGAGACACAGACTGCATACCCAGAGAGAGAGACACAGACTGCATACCCAGAGAGAGAGACACAGACTGCATACCCAGAGAGAGAGACACTGACTGCACACCCAGAGAGAGAGAGCGAGAGACTGACTGCACACCCAGAGAGAGAGAGCGAGAGACTGACTGCACACCGAGAGAGAGAGAGAGAGAGTGAGAGAGAGAGACTGACTGCACACCCAGAGAGTGAGAGAGAGAGACTGACTGCACACCCAGAGAGAGAGAGAGACTGACTGCACACCCAGAGAGAGAGACTGATATCATGCGGTCTCTCTCTGCATGCTATCTATCTGTCTCTTTCTCTCTGTGTAGAGAGAGAGAGAGAGGCGGGGACTGCACACTGTACAGAAAGAGAGGCTGGGACTGTATAGAGAGAGAGGCAGGGACTGTACACTGTATAGAGAGAGAGGCGGGGACTGTACACTGTATAGAGAGAGAGGCGGGGACTGTACACTGTATAGAGAGAGAGGAGGGGACTGTACACTGTATAGAGAGAGAGGAGGGGACTGTACACTGTACAGAAAGAGAGGCTGGGACTGTATAGAGAGAGAGGCAGGAACTGTACACTGTATAGAGAGAGAGGCGGGGACTGTACACTGTATAGAGAGAGAGGCGGGGACTGTACACTGTATAGAGAGAGAGGAGGGGACTGTACACTGTATAGAGAGAGAGGCGGGGACTGTACACTGTATAGAGAGAGAGGAGGGGACTGTACACTGTATAGAGAGAGAGGCGGGGACTGCACACTGTACCGAAAGAGAGGCTGGGACTGTATAGAGAGAGAGGCGGGGACTGTACACTGTATAGAGAGAGAGGCGGGGACTGTACACTGTATAGAGAGAGAGGCGGGGACTGTACACTGTATAGAGAGAGAGGCGGGGACTGTACACTGTATAGAGAGAGAGGAGGGGACTGTACACTGTATAGAGAGAGAGGAGGGGACTGTACATTGTACAGAGAGGGAGGCTGCACACTGTAACCTTATAATCATCACTCTTATCAAACCCTATAGGCTTTAGGGAATTTCAAACTTAAAGCTCTCATCCAGCTATACTTCCAATTCCCTTCTCAGTTTTGTCTTTCATGCTTCCAATGAGGATGGCTCTCTCCCCCCTGATCACTAGTGCACCACTGATAATCTCCCCTCCTTCCATATCAGGTACCTGATTTCACCACCAGAAACATTACAGTGTCCCCTTTGTTCAATCTCCAACCAAACCCTGCTATTTGCTGGAGATGAGAAGGAAAGAAACAATTTTTTAAGTTTTTTTTTTTCCTAAAGCCTTTCTTGTTTTAAGAAATTGAAAGTTTATTTCAAAACTATCAATCGGATTACACTGCCATTAGTGTTAGGGTCACGCTGCCATTAGTGTTAGGGTCACGCTGCCAATAGTGTTAGGGTCACACTGCCATTAGTGTTAGGGTCACACTGCCATTAGTGTTAGGGTCACGCTGCCATTAGTGTTAGGGTCACACTGCCATTAGTGTTAGGGTCACACTGCCATTAGTGTTAGGGTCACGCTGCCATTAGTGTTAGGGTCACACTGCCATTAGTGTTAGGGTCACGCTGCCATTAGTGTTAGGGTCACACTGCCATTAGTGTTAGGGTCACACTGCCATTAGTGTTAGGGTCACACTGCCATTAGTGTTAGGGTCACACTGCCATTAGTGTTAGGGTCACGCTGCCATTAGTGTTAGGGTCACGCTGCCATTAGTGTTAGGGTCACACTGCCATTAGTGTTAGGGTCACGCTGCCATTAGTGTTAGGGTCACGCTGCCATTAGTGTTAGGGTCACGCTGCCATTAGTGTTAGGGTCACGCTGCCATTAGTGTTAGGGTCACGCTGCCATTAGTGTTAGGGTCACGCTGCCATTAGTGTTAGGGTCACACTGCCATTAGTGTTAGGGTCACACTGCCATTAGTGTTAGGGTCACGCTGCCATTAGTGTTAGGGTCACGCTGCCAATAGTGTTAGGGTCACGCTGCCATTAGTGTTAGGGTCACGCTGCCATTAGTGTTAGGGTCACGCTGCCAATAGTGTTAGGGTCACGCTGCCATTAGTGTTAGGGTCACGCTGCCATTAATGTTAGGGTCACGCTGCCATTAGTGTTAGGGTCACGCTGCCATTAGTGTTAGGGTCACGCTGCCATTAGTGTTAGGGTCACGCTGCCATTAGTGTTAGGGTCACACTGCCATTAGTGTTAGGGTCACGCTGCCATTAGTGTTAGGGTCACGCTGCCAATAGTGTTAGGGTCACGCTGCCATTAGTGTTAGGGTCACGCTGCCAATAGTGTTAGGGTCACGCTGCCATTAGTGTTAGGGTCACGCTGCCATTAGTGTTAGGGTCACGCTGCCATTAATGTTAGGGTCACGCTGCCATTAGTGTTAGGGTCACGCTGCCATTAGTGTTAGGGTCACGCTGCCATTAGTGTTAGTGTCACGCTGCCATTAATGTTAGGGTTACGCTGCCATTAGTGTTAGGGTCACGCTGCCATTAGTGTTAGGGTCACGCTGCCATTAGTGTTAGGGTCACGCTGCCATTAGTGTTAGGGTCACGCTGCCATTAGTGTTAGGGTCACGCTGCCAATAGTGTTAGGGTCACGCTGCCATTAGTGTTAGGGTCACACTGCCATTAGTGTTGGGGTCACGCTGCCATTAATGTTAGGGTTACGCTGCCATTAGTGTTAGGGTCACGCTGCCATTAATGTTAGGGTTACGCTGCCATTAGTGTTAGGGTCACGCTGCCATTAGTGTTAGGGTCACGCTGCCATTAGTGTTAGGGTCACGCTGCCATTAGTGTTAGTGTCACGCTGCCATTAATGTTAGGGTTACGCTGCCATTAGTGTTAGGGTCACGCTGCCATTAGTGTTAGGGTCACGCTGCCATTAGTGTTAGGGTCACGCTGCCATTAGTGTTAGGGTCACGCTGCCAATAGTGTTAGGGTCACGCTGCCATTAGTGTTAGGGTCACGCTGCCATTAGTGTTAGGGTCACGCTGCCATTAGTGTTAGGGTCACGCTGCCATTAGTGTTAGGGTCACGCTGCCATTAGTGTTAGGGTCACGCTGCCATTAGTGTTAGGGTCACGCTGCCATTAGTGTTAGGGTCACGCTGCCATTAGTGTTAGGGTCACGCTGCCATTAGTGTTAGGGTCACGCTGCCATTAGTGTTAGGGTCACGCTGCCATTAGTGTTAGGGTCACGCTGCCATTAGTGTTAGGGTCACGCTGCCATTAGTGTTAGGGTCACGCTGCCATTAGTGTTAGGGTCACGCTGCCATTAGTGTTAGGGTCACGCTGCCAATAGTGTTAGGGTCACGCTGCCATTAGTGTTAGGGTCACGCTGCCATTAGTGTTAGGGTCACGCTGCCATTAGTGTTAGGTTCTCGCTGCCATTGGGGTAACAATGCCATAAGAGTCATACAGCCATTAGGTTTGTCATGGAAGCCTCTTTGACCTGGCCTTCTGGAGGTGCTTGGGTGCCAGTCTCCTCCCTACACATCATGTCCCCCTTTCTCAGCTTACCAATCCCCTTTTATGTTTGAGTCACCCTGTGTTTACTGGGGGGCACAGGATGATTGAGAAACACAGTCTGGTCTGCACAGTAGAGACCACTGACTAGCCAGCTATGAGGGCGGCATGCGCCTGACCGGGACAAACCTAGAAATGCTGTGGAATTGCCGGGCAGGAAGGAACTTTGCCATAACCCACTGAAATGTTCGCTTGGGGTCCCAACAACTGATTAGGACAATATTTGAACTAGAGAAAGAGGGGAGACCGAGCTTATCCTTAATGGTGGTCTGGTGCTTGGGGTAGATTGCTGTGTCCAGAATGCTTTTGTTAGGGTTAGTTCTGTCTAGTGTGACTGGGTGAATATAATCCTCAATCCGAGTATTGTGCTGGGCTCACTGAGAGCCCAGTTTTGTTGGAGCTACTTTGAGTACGGGGTATCCATCACATTGGTGGCAGAGTGGGATTCCTTCCTTGTCTGTGGGACATCCAAGCCACCACCAGGATCTTCAGTGGGAGGTTTGATAGCTCTTGGCCATGTATGGAGCTGACCCCTTGCCAGAAGTAAATGGCATATTACTGGCTATGATGACTTAGCTCTGGATGGATGGCAGTATTTCAATTGCACTCTATAAAATCTGCATCTCTTCAGGTACAGCAGGATGAGCTGTTATGGAGGGATCGTAAGCACTGGAAGCTCTGGAGGGAGGTTTTCCAACTGGACCAGAATTTCTGTGTAAAGTTCCTCTCAATTGCTGAGGAATGGTCAACGTGTTGATGCTACCCTTGGAAAGACTGGGTGTCCGAGTTGGATGTACTAGACTGAGATAATATCGGATAAAGGGTACAGGGGAATGCAGTACAGGTTTGTTCAGGGCTGAAAAATGATGATCCCAAAGTGGGCTATGACATAGGCAACCCGGGAGTAGTATTTTAAAATCTCACGGAAGATCTTGACTTCTGTAGCGTAGCAAAGTGGTGTAGGAGGGACATCCAGGATTTCAGGAAGCTGGATATCCCAGATGCACTCTGGCTGAGAGTGGATCTAAAAATTTACCCCCTAGACTTTGGATTTGTGAATGTTATAGAAGTTCTGGCATTGGGGCAGGGTACTGCTGGTCTCTGCACACCACTGTCCGTGACCCTAACACCTGACCCGGATAGCCCTAGAGTGTCCGGTCTCGCACCCCTGTGGCCACAGAGACTGACAAAGAAAGCCCAAAAAGGTCTGGTCTTGCAGCCCCATTAGAAGCACTGGTGCCAGGGCAGAGCACCGTGGGCTGTTCCCTATTGGTGGCCCCAGAGCTATATGCTATTACAAATCCAGGGTTAGTGTGGGCATCTGGACAGAGGGAGGTTGGACCATCCTCTCCTGCACTGGGGAATTGTTATCCGTTACATTTTGGATGATACTACGGTCGCAATCTGTGGGCCCCAGCAACCCTGCCTTATCACCAGTGGCTGAGAGGTCCAGGAGCATTCTCCTTACAAACTATGGGCCCCATTCATAGGGAAGCTCCCAGTCCCTTCTTATGTCTGAGTCACTGTACGCTTATTATGGGCACAGGGCGACAGTGAAGCCCAGTCTTGCCTGCCCAGTCCAGACTCCTATGGAAAGGGCTCCATGCAACTGACCAGGACAAACATAGCAACTGTGGAGCTGTGCCATGCAGATAGGAACTTTATCACAACCCACTGAAACTTTAAGATGTTAATCGGGGGCCAAACAACTGATTAGGACAATATTTTGGCGTGAGGACTCAAGCTATCCATAAACACCCCAGTTGTAAGGATAACCCTTAAGGGATAACCGAGGCAGCGTGTATAATGCTCCCTAGATATGCACAGGGGCCTCCAGAGTTAGGCACCGGAAGCTAATTGGATTATAAAAATACTATTGTACATTGTACTCGTTAATGAGAGAACCAAATGAGCAACAGTGTTTGAGTTTTGTGTTCTATTGTATGTGTTGATTTAGTTACCTGTGGTTGATACAGTTGTGTGAATGTAAACCTGTTTTACTCCAACTTTGGTCTTGTCTGGTGCTTGGGGTAGTTCTATCTAGGTTGTCCCAGACTAAGGAAGCACAGTTTGGGTGGAACTACCTAGTCTGAGTACTGGTATCCATCACATGAGTCACACTGCCATTATGGTACGGGTCGCACTGCCTTTAGGGTCGCACTGCCTTTAGGGTCGCACTGCTATTAGGGTCGCACTGCCATTATGGTACGGGTTACACTGCCTTTAGGGTCACACTGCCATTATGGTACGGGTTACACTGCTATTAGGGTCACACTGCCATTATGGTACGGGTTACACTGCTATTAGGGTCACACTGCCATTATGGTACGGGTCGCACTGCCTTTAGGGTCACACTGCCATTATGGTACGGGTTACACTGCTATTAGGGTCACACTGCCATTATGGTACGGGTCGCACTGCCTTTAGGGTCACACTGCTATTAGGGTCACACTGCCATTATGGTACGGGTTACACTGCTATTAGGGTCACACTGCCATTATGGTACGGGTCGCACTGCCTTTAGGGTCACACTGCCATTATGGTACGGGTTACACTGCTATTAGGGTCACACTGCCATTATGGTACGGGTTACACTGCTATTAGGGTCACACTGCCATTATGGTACGGGTTACACTGCTATTAGGGTCACACTGCCATTATGGTACGGGTTACACTGCTATTAGGGTCACACTGCCATTATGGTACGGGTTACACTGCTATTAGGGTCACACTGCTATTAGGGTCACACTGCCATTATGGTACGGGTCGCACTGCCTTTAGGGTCACACTGCTATTGGGGTCACACTGCTATTAGGGTCACACTGCCTTTAGGGTCGCACTGCCTTTAGGGTCGCACTGCCTTTAGGGTTACACTGCTATTATGGTACGGGTTACACTGCTATTAGGGTCACACTGCCATTATGGTACGGGTTACACTGCTATTAGGGTCGCACTGCCTTTAGTGTCACACTGCCTTTAGGGTCGCACTGCCTTTAGGGTCGCACTGCCTTTAGGGTCGCACTGCCTTTAGGGTCGCACTGCCTTTAGGGTCACACTGCTATTAGGGTTAGGTTCACACTTCGGAGAGGTGAAAATAAACACAGAGAACCACTGGCCTTCAAAAATAAACGTCTGACAGACGGGGATAACGCTGTAAAATAAGTCTTTCTTTTTTTCCAGCCGGCAAGTGCTGAAAGACAGTGGGCTGCCACCTCCCGACATACAAGCTCCACCTAATGCGTTTTGCACCACTTCTTGGCGCTTAGTCGCAGACAATAAGGTTACGGTTCCAAAAGAGTTACTCTGCCATTAGGGTTGCACTGCGGTTAGGGTTACGCTCACACTTCCATTAGAGTTACGCTGCCATTAGTGTTACACTGCATATAGGATTAGGGTTACACTGTCATTAGGGTTAGGGTCAAACGGCATATTGGTTTTAGGGTCACACTGCTATTAGGATTACACTGAATACTGCATTAGGGTCACACTGTCATAATAGTCACACTACCATTAAGGTCACACTGCATACTGGATTAGGGTCACACTGTCATAATAGTCACACTGCCGTTAGGGTCACACTGCATACTGGATTAGGGTCACACTGTCATAATCGTCACACTGCATATTGGAT
The DNA here is from genome assembly GCA_036172795.1 of Pelodytes ibericus. Classification (NCBI taxonomy): domain Eukaryota; kingdom Metazoa; phylum Chordata; class Amphibia; order Anura; family Pelodytidae; genus Pelodytes; species Pelodytes ibericus. The sequence continues at coordinate 217,175,217 of CM069861.1, read as the reverse complement.
TAGGGTCACACTGGATTAGGGTCACACTGCATACTGGATTAGGGTCACACTGTCATAATAGTCACACTGTCATAATAGTCACTGCATATTGGATTAGGGTCACACTGCATATTGAATTAGGGTTGCACTGTTATAATAGTCACACTGCATATTGGATTAGGGTCGCACTGTTATAATAGTCACACTGCCATTAGGGTCACACTGTCATTATAACCATAACCATAAAAAATTATTTAATTAAAAAATATGGAACACACCGGACAAGTCACAACAAAAAAAACATAGGTAGCTGGGAAAAGTATTTTGTGTGAGAGCACTTAATCGGATGTGCTGTTACTGACACTGCCGTTAGTGTCGTATATAGGCTTAGGGTCGCACTCCAATTAGTGTCACATTGCTATTAGGGTTAAGTTCACACTGCCATTAGGATTACACTATTAGGGTTAGGGTTACACTGCCATTAGTGTTAAGGTGACAATGTAATTAGGGTCATACACACATTAGGGTTTCACTACTATTGGGGTTAGGGTCACATTGCACTGTTTCACTGTCCTTAGGATTACCCTGTAATTAGGGTCCCACTGCCGCTAGGGTTAGACTCATGATGCCATAAGAGTCACACTGCCATTAGGGTTAGGGTCATACTACCATTAGGGTCCCACTGCCGCTAGGGTTAGACTCATCATGCCATTAGAGTCACACTGCCATTAGGGTTAGGGTCATACTACCATTAGAGCCACAGTTCCATTAGGGTCAGGGTCATACTACCATTAGAGTCACACTACCATTAGGGTCAGGGTCATACTACCATTAGAGCCACAGTGCCGTTGGGGTCAGGGTCATACTACCATTAGAGCCACAGTGCCGTTAGGGTCATACTACCATTAGAGTCACTCTGCCTGGGTTATGTTTCCATTAGGGTTAGAGTCACACTGTCGTTAGTTTTAGGGTCCCACTGCCATAAGGGTTACACATCCATTAGAGTTTGGGGTTAGAGACACGGTGCATTATTAGGGTAACACTGCCATTAGTATTTGAGTTACATTATTAGGGTTATAGTTACACTGCCATTAGGGTTAGGGTCATACTACCATTAGAGTCACACTGCCATTAGGGTTAGGGTCATACTACCATTAGAGTCACACTGCCATTAGTGTTAGGGTCATACTACCATTAGAGTCACACTACCATTAGGGTTAGGGTCATACTACCATTAGGCTCCCACTGCCGCTAGGGTTAGACTCATCATGCCATTAGAGTCACACTGCCATTAGGGTTAGGGTCATACTACCATTAGGGTCCCACTGCCGCTAGGGTTAGACTCATCATGCCATTAGAGTCACACTGCCATTAGGGTTGGGGTCATACTACCATTAGGCTCCCACTGCCGCTAGGGTTAGACTCATCATTCCATTAGAGTCACACTGCCATTAGGGTTAGGGTCATACTACCATTAGGGTCCCACTGCCGCTAGGGTTAGACTCATCATGCCATTTAGTGTTGCACTGCCATGAAGGTTAGGGTTACAGTGTTAAGGTTAGGGTCAAACTGTCATTAGAGTTAGCTTCACACTGCCATTAGAGGTACACTGCCACCAATGTTAGGGTCATACTACCATTAGTGTCACACTGCCATAAGGGTTACACATCCATTAGAGTTTGGGGTTAGAAACACGGTGCATTATTAGGGTAACACTGCCATTAGTATTTGAGTTACATTATTAGGGTTATAGTTACACTGCCATTAGGGGTAGGGTCATACTACCATTAGAATCACACTACCATTAGGGTCAGGGTCATACTACCATTAGAGTCACAGTGCCGTTAGGGTCATACTACCATTAGAGTCACACTGCCATTAGGGTCAGGGTCATACTACCATTAGAGTCACACTGCCATTAGGGTCAGGGTCATACTACCATTAGAGTCACAGTGCCGTTAGGGTCATACTACCATTAGAGTCACTCTGCCTGGGTTATGTTTCCATTAGGGTTAGAGTCACACTGTCGTTAGGGTTAGGGTCATACTACCATTAGAGTCACACTGCCATTAGGGTTAGGGTCATACTACCATTAGAGTCACACTGTCGTTAGGGTCATACTACCATTAGAGTCACACTGCCATTAGGGTCAGGGTCATACTACCATTAGAGTCACACTGCCATTAGGGTCAGGGTCATACTACCATTAGAGTCACAGTGCCGTTAGGGTCATACTACCATTAGAGTCACTCTGCCTGGGTTATGTTTCCATTAGGGTTAGAGTCACACTGTCGTTAGGGTTAGGGTCATACTACCATTAGGGTCCCACTGCCGCTAGGGTTAGACTAATCATGCCATTTAGTGTTGCACTGCCATGAAGGTTAGGGTCAAACTGTCATTAAAGTTAGCTTCACACTGCCATTAGAGGTACACTGCCACCAATGTTAGGGTCATACTACCATTAGTGTCACACTGCCATAAGGGTTACACATCCATTAGAGTTTGGGGTTAGAAACACGGTGCATTATTAGGGTAACACTGCCATTAGGGTTAGAGACACGGTGCATTATTAGGGTAACACTGCCATTAGTATTTGAGTTACATTATTAGGGTTATAGTTACACTGCCATTAGGGTTAGGGTCATACTACCATTAGAGTCACACTGCCATTAGGGTTAGGGTCATACTACCATTAGAGTCACAGTGCCGTTAGTGTTAGGGTCATACTACCATTAGTGTCACACTGCCATTAGGGTTAGGGTCATACTACCATTAGAGTCACACTGCCATTAGGGTTAGGGTCATACTACCATTAGAGTCACACTGCCATTAGGGTTAGGGTCATACTACCATTAGAGTCACACTGCCATTAGGGTTAGGGTCATACTACCATTAGAGTCACACTGCCATTAGGGTTAGGGTCATACTACCATTAGAGTCACACTGCCATTAGGGTCAGGGTCATACTACCATTAGAGTCACACTGCCATTAGGGTTAGGGTCATACTACCATTAGAGTCACACTGCCATTAGGGTTAGGGTCATACTACCATTAGAGTCACACTGCCATTAGGGTTAGGGTCATACTACCATTAGAGTCACACTGCCATTAGGGTTAGGGTCATACTATCATTAGAGTTACACTGCCATTGGGGTTAGGGTCATACTACCATTAGGGTCACACTGCCATTAGGGTTAGGGTCATACTACCATTAGAGTCACACTGCCATTAGGGTTAGGGTCATACTACCATTAGAGTCACACTGCCATTAGGGTTAGGGTCATACTACCATTAGAGTCTCACTGCCATTAGGGTTAGGGTCATACTACCATTAGTAGGGTTAGTGTTACATTGTTAGGGTTAGGATTACACTCTTAGGGTTAGGGTTAGGGTTACATTGTTATGGTTAGGAGTACACTCTTACTGTTAGGGATAGGGTTAGGAGTACACTCTTACTGTTAGAGTTACACTATATGGTTTAGGCTGCACTCAGACCTCCCTGTCCATATTTTCTACATTATTTACAGATGTTTTCGTTTATTTCAGTGACATTATTTAAGTGCTGTGGTAAGTTGTACTATTTTTTTTACTGACAAGAACCCATTTCTCTTATGCAGAGGGAAGTTTAAGACCACCACATGATGCCCACCATGCACAATAAAAACTATGGATTGCAACGAACGCTACACAGCGGGTGAGTGTTGCAAAGTATAAAACTATGCTATAGGGTCTACCCAATATAAGCCGAACTTCAGCCGTACTAAATGCCCCAAAGTTCGAAATGGCTAGAGTCATATTGGAAGCCAAATTTCGAGCTACGATGTGAACCTGATTAGCCTCGCTATTCAGCGATCAAGACTCATTTCATGATGAATTTGGTTATTATTGGGTCCTTAACAAATACATGCTAGTAGCCCTGACCCTCCCCTTATTTAAAAGAACTGCTGGGAGCTGCCAAAATGGCTTCCAGCCACCTGGTACATAAAGTGGGATTTAAGTCTCTGATCCTTGCTATCACAAATGGGGCTTGGAGCTGGGCAAGTGCTCACAGCCCACTGAAAAATATATTAGGGGTCTTTTTTGGGGGGGGATTTTATTTATTTTTTAACTTTTTCTTTTTATTGTTATATTATTATTGTCATTTTTAATTTCAATGCTCCTGCTCAGAAAAGGAGTTGATCCCTGCCTATTGTGTAGCCAAAATGCTATGTTTTTTTTTAGAGTTTTTCTATGCCTAGAAGGCCTTGTATACAAAATGTGGCATATAGTTCAATTCAGATATTATGCCTGATCGAATCCATTTTATAACAGATTGGGCTATATTGTGTAGAACCTCATGTTACAGAAAGTAGTGGATATCTGAAAGAGACATTCAGCAAGGCAGTCTTTTTTCAGGGATTTTAGATTTGATGGTGTCTGGATAGAATGAACTCTGGAAGAAAAGAGGAATCTTTATTACTATGTTACTAGCACGGGTTTGAGGTGGAGTGAGTGTGCTGCTCAGGGAGTCCAGGTTATAGGAGGTGTGGGGGGAGTGAGTGTGTTGCTCAGGGAGTGTGGGTTACAGGAGGTGTGGGGGGAGTGAGTCTGCTGCTCAGGGAGTGTGGGTTATAGGAGGTGTGGGGGAGTGAGTGCTGCTCAGTGAGTGTGGGTTATAGGAGGTGTGGGGGGAGTGAGTGTGTTGCTCAGGGAGTGTGGGTTACAGGAGGTGTGGGGGGAGTGAGTCTGCTGCTCAGGGAGTGTGGGTTATAGGAGGTGTGGGGGAGTGAGTCTGCTGCTCAGGGAGTGTGGGTTATAGGAGGTGTGGGGGAGTGAGTGTGCTGCTCAGTGAGTGTGGGTTATAGGAGGTGTGGGGGGAGTGAGTGTGCTGCTCATGGAGTGTGGGTTATAGAAGGTGTGGGGAGTGAGTGTGCTGCTCAGGGAGTGTGGGTTATAGGAGGTGTGAGGGGAGTGAGTGTGCTGCTCAGGGAGTGTGGGTTACAGGAGGTGTGAGGGGAGTGAGTGTGCTGCTCAGGGAGTGTGGGTTATAGGAGGTGTGGGGGGAGTGAGTGTGTTGCTCAGGGAGTGTGGGTTACAGGAGGTGTGGGGGGAGTGAGTGTGCTGCTCAGGGAGTGTGGGTTATAGGAGGTGTGGGGGAGTGAGTGTGTTGCTCAGGGAGTGTGGGTTACAGGAGGTGTGGGGGGAGTGAGTGTGCTGCTCAGGGAGTGTGGGTTATAGGAGGTGTGGGGAGTGAGTGCTGCTCAGTGAGTGTGGGTTATAGGAGGTGTGGGGGGAGTGAGTGTGCTGCTCACGGAGTGTGGGTTATAGGAGGTGTGGGGGAGTGAGTGTGCTGCTCAGTGAGTGTGGGTTATAGGAGGTGGGGGAGTGAGTGTGCTGCTCAGGGAGTGTGGGTTATAGGAGGTGTGGGGGAGTGAGTCTGCTGCTCAGGGAGTGTGTGTTATAGGAGGTGTGGGGGGAGTGAGTGTGCTGCTCAGGGAGTGTGTGTTATAGGAGGTGTGGGGGGAGTGAGTGTGCTGCTCAGGGAGTGTGTGTTATAGGAGGTGTGGGGGGAATGAGTGTGCTACTCAGAGAGTGTGGGTTATAGGAGGTGTGGGGGGAATGAGTGTGCTGCTCAGTGAGTGTGTGTTATAGGAGGTGTGCGGGAGTGAGTGTGCTGCTCAGGGACTGTGGGTTATAGGAGGTGTGGGGGGAGTGAGTGTGCTGCTCAGTGAGTGTGGGTTATAGGAGGTGGGGGAGTGAGTGTGCTGCTCAGGGAGTGTGGGTTATAGGAGGTGTGGGGGGAGTGAGTGTGCTGCTCAGTGAGTGTGGGTTATAGGAGGTGTGGGGGGAATGAGTGTGCTGCTCAGGGAGTGTGGGTTATAGGAGGTGTGGGGAGTGAATGTGCTGCTCAGGGAGTGTGGGTTATAGGAGGTGTGGGCAGTGAGTGTGCTGCTCATGGAGTGTGTGTTATAGGAGGTGTGGGGGGAGTGAGTGTGCTGCTCAGTGAGTGTGGGTTATAGGAGGTGGGGGAGTGAGTGTGCTGCTCAGGGAGTGTGGGTTATAGGAGGTGTGGGCAGTGAGTGTGCTGCTCATGGAGTGTGTGTTATAGGAGGTGTGCGGGAGTGAGTGTGCAGCTTAGGGAGTGTGGGTTATAGGAGGTGTGGGGGAGTGAGTGTGCTGCTCAGGGAGTGTGTGTTATAGGAGGTGTGGGGAGTGAGTGTGCTGCTCAGGGAGAGTAGGTTATAGGAGGTGTGGGGGAGTGAGTGTGCTGCTCAGGGAGTGTGTGTTATAGGAGGTGTGGGGGAGTGAGTGTGTTGCTCATGGAGTGTGGGTTATAGGAGGTGTGGGGGAGTGAGTGTGCTGCTCATGGAGTGTGTGTTATAGGAGGTGTGGGGGGAGTGAGTGTGCTGCTCAGTGAGTGTGAGTTATAGAAGGTATGGGGGGAGTGAGTGTGCTGCTCATGGAGTGTGGGTTATAGGAGGTGGGGTAATGAGTCTGTTGCTCAGGGAGTGTGGGTTATAGGAGGTGGGGGAGTGAGTGTGCTGCTCATGGAGTGTGGGTTAATGGAGGTGTGGGGGGAGTGAGTGTGCTGCTCAGTGAGTGTGAGTTATAGAAGGTATGGGGGGAGTGAGTGTGGGTTATAGGATGTGGGGGAGTGAGTCTGTTGCTCAGGGAGTGTGGGTTATAGGAGGTGGGGGAGTGAGTGTGAGTTATAGAAGGTGTGGGGGAGTGAGTGTGCTGCTCAGGGAGTGTGTGTTATAGGAGGTGGGGGAGTGAGTGTGCTGCTCATGGAGTGTGGGTTAATGGAGGTGTGGGGGGAGTGAGTGTGCTGCTCAGTGAGTGTGAGTTATAGAAGTGAGTGTGGGTTATAGGATGTGGGGGAGTGAGTGTGCTGCTCAGGGAGTGTGTGTTATAGGAGGTGGGGGAGTGAGTGTGCTGCTCATGGAGTGTGGGTTAATGGAGGTGTGGGGGGAGTGAGTGTGCTGCTCAGTGAGTGTGAGTTATAGAAGTGAGTGTGGGTTATAGGATGTGGGGGAGTGAGTCTGTTGCTCAGGGAGTGTGGGTTATAGAAGGTATGGGGGGAGTGAGTGTGGGTTATAGGAGGTGGGGGAGTGAGTGTGAGTTATAGAAGGTGTGGGGGAGTGAGTATGCTGCTCAGGGAGTGTGAGTTATAGAAGTGAGTGTGGGTTATAGGATGTGGGGGAGTGAGTCTGTTGCTCAGGGAGTGTGGGTTATAGAAGGTGTGGGGGGAGTGAGTGTGGGTTATAGAAGGTGTGGGGGAGTGAGTGTGCTGCTCAGGGAGTGTGGGTTATAGAAGGTATGGGGGGAGTGAGTGTGGGTTATAGAACGTATGGGGGGAGTGAGTGTGGGTTATAGGAGGTATGGGGGGAGTGAGTGTGGGTTATAGGAGGTACAGATGACCAAACTAAAAGTCCTCTCTGTTGTTATTTCCTCTAGGATATAGTTGGCACTCCCTGTAGCTGACACATCACCCTGTCCTGCTTGTCTGGTGCCCATAGATGGAGACTTTGTGGATTCCTAAAGAAAAGGTTATTTTGATAATGTAAAACATATATGTTGTATGTAGTCAACAGGAAATATGTAGCTGGTGTGTGTACCAGCCAGCATGTTCTGAGTCAGATGCAGACTGAGGTTTGTAATCAGAGCTAAAAAGTGTTCGTTCTCTGTCACGTGATATGTAATGGGTTTTACGCTGGATGAGTTCAGTGCCTGCGTGTTCGTTCACTGTCACGTGATGATACGTAATATATGTGACACTGGATGAGTTCAGTGCCTGCGTGTTCGTTCTCTGTCACGTGATGATATGTAATGTATGTGACACTGGATGAGTTCAGTGCCTGCGTGTTCGTTTTCTGTCACGTGATGATACGTAATGTATGTGACTCTGGATGAGTTCAGTGTCTGCGTGTTCGTTCTCTGTCACGTGATGATACGTAATGTATGTGACTCTGGATGAGTTCAGTGTCTGCGTGTTCGTTTTCTGTCACGTGATGATACATAATGTATGTGACTCTGGATGAGTTCAGTGCCTGCGTGTTCGTTTTCTGTCACGTGATGATACGTAATGTATGTGACTCTGGATGAGTTCAGTGTCTGCGTGTTCGTTTTTCTGTCACGTGATGATACATAATGTATGTGACTCTGGATGAGTTCAGTGCCTGCGTGTTCGTTCACTGTCACGTGATGATACGTAATATATGTGACACTGGATGAGTTCAGTGCCTGCGTGTTCGTTCTCTGTCACGTGATGATATGTAATGTATGTGACACTGGATGAGTTCAGTGCCTGCGTGTTCGTTTTCTGTCACGTGATGATACGTAATGTATGTGACTCTGGATGAGTTCAGTGTCTGCGTGTTCGTTCTCTGTCACGTGATGATACGTAATGTATGTGACTCTGGATGAGTTCAGTGTCTGCGTGTTCGTTTTCTGTCACGTGATGATACATAATGTATGTGACTCTGGATGAGTTCAGTGCCTGCGTGTTCGTTTTCTGTCACGTGATGATACGTAATGTATGTGACTCTGGATGAGTTCAGTGTCTGCGTGTTCGTTTTTCTGTCACGTGATGATACATAATGTATGTGACTCTGGATGAGTTCAGTGCCTGCGTGTTCGTACTCTGTCACGTGATGATACGTAATGTATGTGACTCTGGATGAGTTCAGTGCCTGCGTGTTCGTTCTCTGTCACGTGATGATACGTAATGTATGTGACTCTGGATGAGTTCATTGTCTGCGTGTTCGTTCTCTGTCACGTGATGATACGTAATATATGTGACACTGGATGAGTTCAGTGCCTGCGTGTTCGTTCTCTGTCACGTGATGATATGTAATATATGTGACACTGGATGAGTTCAGTGTCTGCGTGTTCGTTCTCTGTCACGTGATGATATGTAATATATGTGACACTGGATGAGTTCAGTGCCTGCGTGTTCGTTCTCTGTCACGTGATGATATGTAATATATGTGACACTGGATGAGTTCAGTGTCTGCGTGTTCGTTCTCTGTCACGTGATGATATGTAATATATGTGACACTGGATGAGTTCAGTGCCTGCGTGTTCGTTCTCTGTCACGTGATGATATGTAATATATGTGACACTGGATGAGTTCAGTGTCTGCGTGTTCGTTCTCTGTCACGTGATGATACGTAATGTATGTGACTCTGTATGAGTTCAGCGCCTATGTGTTCGTTCTCTGTCACGTGATGATATGTAATTATATATAATGGATGTGACGCTGGATGAATAAATATAATATATAATATTTCAAATTAAGACATATACAGAATTTATACATTAAAATATAATATGTTGGAAAGTACAGTATATAAATTCCATGTTGTGACATATTTATGCATATACAATAACGCAATCAAAACACTGCATGTAGAGCAATCGGAAGAAAAGTAGGAAAGAGGGGCAAGAAAGGGTCCAACTCGCCTCCCCATTCAAACTCACTTCGGATTTTAGTGAATAGTCATTTTTATTGCTTTTTATGGACGGAGTTCGGGATGGGAGAGGGAGATTGACAAATTGAGGGGAGGGAGGTCATGTTTGAGTTTATGAATAGTGTGGAGGTCACACTATTTTAGTAAATAAGTGATATGGCCTCTTTCAGTGTGCGTGTGGTCTGGCATCTGTATATAAATATAGTTAGTGATAGAAGTGAAATATTCAGGATGTGCTGATGGTCTTATTTGAATGTATCTTTCAGACTTGGAATAACCTGTTCAGTTTATTACATTTTTGTTAATCAATGTTTTATTAAGACATTATGATTTATATTTGCTCACTCCTATAATACACATCCTCTTAGGTTTATATTATGATGTCTGTAGCAAAGTCAGATTAGGCGACTCCATGCAAAAAAGAAGAAATTAAGCTCCAAATAATTTGCCAAGTGTAAACGTTTTAATAGAATATACGTCACAGCTATATTGCATAAATGGGAGAAACACCCGGTGGGGCAATAAAGACTACGCGATTCGCGTCTATAAACTGACACTTCCTCAAGGGTATACAGTACAAAGCGAATATACGCTCCTTAAATACTTGTGTTCTATGAAGCAATATTTATCAAATAAATTTTACATATTTACAGAAAGGCAAGAAATAGTAAAATTCCAATGACATGTTATAAAATCATGAGTACAAGCATACACAAAATTTCCACATTGTCACTAAGTGGTAGTTAAAATAGTAATTGCATGCATTATAAGGAAAGCTACTTGGTGTATTGGAAATAAAACAATTAAAAAATGATATATATATTTTAGATATATGCATAAAAAGTATTACAAAAATGATGGTCATAAGTACCAGAAAGGTTCCTTATACAGTGGTGGGATTAAAAAAATGTAGTAACCAGTTCTAACTTTCAAGCATGGTGTAATATGTTTTTCTGTAATGTCAAACAAAATGAAATAAAAACGACCTGCTTTTTGCTAAACAGCAAAACGTTTTCTACAAATTGTATCATGTGGACTATTTAAAGTGAATTTCAAATTTAAGGTTAAAGTAGACAAGTTGGAAGAATTCTCTTAGCGAGCTATGCTTTCAGTTTAGAAACTCTGGTCTTAAATTTCAAATTCCAGTTCACTAAAGAGACACACATACATACACAGTCACACTTACACACACACACACACACACACACACACACACACTGTCCCACTTTCACACACACAAACAGACGCACATGTCCACACACAGTCTCACTTGCACACACAGTCACATTTACACACACACAGTTAGACTTACTCACACTTACAGAGAGAGAGAGACTTACACACACACAGACTCCCACTTACAAACACACAGGCTCACATTTACACACACAGACTCACACTTACACACACGGTCACATTTACACAGTCACACTCACACACCCTCACACGCACAGATTTAAAAAAAAAATTTTTTTTACCGGTTTGCAGGCTTTATGCTGTCGCGTGGTCCTGTTTACCCGCCCTCTGACCTTAGCGCATTATGTTACGTGCAGGGTTGAGGAGGGAGGGATTATGCAGACACTGTTGCAGCTGTGGAGTGGGAGGGGATCGGGGTTGCTGTTACAGCTGTAGGTGGGTCAGACCTCCATGTCCAGAGGACTGCATTAGAGGGGTGCTATCGGCACCAATGCCCAGGACCCCTATAACGAGAGGCACCTGGGGCGGACCCCCCCGCCGCCACTGGTCTACGCAGGGCCATCAGAAATGTCAGGACCCCTTACTGAAAAAGATTCTGCCCCCCTCTGGATAGTTTATCCATTAATATGCCACTGATAATTAACTCCTTAATATGCCACTGATAATTAGATGCTTAATATGCCACTGATAATTAGATGCTTAATATGCCACTGATAATTAGATGCTTAATATGCCCCTGATAATGTGCTGCTTAATATGCCCCTGATAATGTGCTGCTTAATATGCCCCTAATAATTAGATGCTTAATATTCCCCTGATAATTAGATACTTAATATGCCCCTGTTAATTAGATGCTTGATATGCCCCTGATAATGTGCTGCTTAATATGCCCCTGATAATTAGATGCTTAATATGCCCCTGATAATGTGCTGCTTAATATGCCCCTGATAATGTGCTGCTTAATATGCCCCTGATAATGTGCTGCTTAATATGCCCCTGATAATGTGCTGCTTAATATGCCCTGATAATGTGCTGCTTAATATGCCCTGATAATGTGCTGCTTAATATGCCTTTGATAATTAGATGCTTAATATGCCACTGATAATTAGATGCTTAATATGCCCCTGATAATTAGATGCTTAATATGCCCCTGATAATTAGATGCTTAATATGCCCCTGATAATTAGATGCTTAATATGCCCCTGATAATTAGATGCTTAATATGCCCCTGATAATGTGCTGCTTAATATGCCTTTGATAATTAGATGCTTAATATACCCCTGATAATGTGCTGCTTAATATGCCCCTTATAATTAGATGCTTAATATGCCTTTGATAATTAGATGCTTAATATGCCCCTGATAATTAGATGCTTAATATGCCCCTGATAATGTGCTGCTTAATATGCCCCTGATAATGTGCTGCTTAATATGCCCCTGATAATTAGATGCTTAATATGCCCCTGATAATTAGATGCTTAATATGCCCTGATAATGTGCTGCTTAATATGCCCCTGATAATTAGATGCTTAATATGCCCTGATAATGTGCTGCTTAATATGCCCCTGATAATTAGATGCTTAATATGCCCCTGATAATGTGCTGCTTAATATGCCCCTGATAATGTGCTGCTTAATATGCCCCTGATAATGTGCTGCTTAATATGCCCCTGATAATGTGCTGCTTAATATGCCCCTGATAATGTGCTGCTTAATATGCCCCTGATAATGTGCTGCTTAATATGCCCCTGATAATGTGCTGCTTAATATGCCCCTGATAATGTGCTGCTTAATATGCCCCTGATAATTAGATGCTTAATATGCCCCTGATAATGTGCTGCTTAATATGCCCCTGATAATGTGCTGCTTAATATGCCCCTGATAATTAGATGCTTAATATGCCCCTGATAATGTGCTGCTTAATATACCCCTGATAATGTGCTGCTTAATATGCCCCTGATAATGTGCTGCTTAATATGCCACTGATAATGTGCTGCTTAATATGCCACTGATAATGTGCTGCTTAATATGCCCCTGATAATGTGCTGCTTAATATGCCCCTGATAATTAGATGCTTAATATGCCCCTGATAATGTGCTGCTTAATATGCCCCTGATAATGTGCTGCTTAATATGCCCCTGATAATGTGCTGCTTAATATGCCACTGATAATGTGCTGCTTAATATGCCCCTGATAATGTGCTGCTTAATATGCCCCTGATAATGTGCTGCTTAATATGCCCCTGATAATTAGATGCTTAATATGCCCCTGATAATGTGCTGCTTAATATGCCCCTGATAATGTGCTGCTTAATATGCCCTGATAATGTGCTGCTTAATATGCCACTGATAATTAGATGCTTAATATGCCCTGATAATGTGCTGCTTAATATGCCACTGATAATTAGATGCTTAATATGCCCCTGATAATGTGCTGCTTAATATGCCCCTGATAATTAGATGCTTAATATGCCCCTGATAATGTGCTGCTTAATATGCCCCTGATAATGTGCTGCTTCATATGCCACTGATATTGTGCTGCTTCATATGCCCCTGATAATTAGATGCTTAATATGCCCCTGATAATGTGCTGCTTAATATGCCCCTGATAATGTGCTGCTTAATATGCCCCTGATAATTAGATGCTTAATATGCCCCTGATAATGTGCTGCTTAATATACCCCTGATAATGTGCTGCTTAATATGCCCCTGATAATGTGCTGCTTAATATGCCACTGATAATGTGCTGCTTAATATGCCACTGATAATGTGCTGCTTAATATGCCCCTGATAATGTGCTGCTTAATATGCCCCTGATAATTAGATGCTTAATATGCCCCTGATAATGTGCTGCTTAATATGCCCCTGATAATGTGCTGCTTAATATGCCCCTGATAATGTGCTGCTTAATATGCCACTGATAATGTGCTGCTTAATATGCCCCTGATAATGTGCTGCTTAATATGCCCCTGATAATGTGCTGCTTAATATGCCCCTGATAATTAGATGCTTAATATGCCCCTGATAATGTGCTGCTTAATATGCCCCTGATAATGTGCTGCTTAATATGCCCTGATAATGTGCTGCTTAATATGCCACTGATAATTAGATGCTTAATATGCCCCTGATAATGTGCTGCTTAATATGCCCTGATAATGTGCTGCTTAATATGCCACTGATAATGTGCTGCTTAATATGCCCTGATAATGTGCTGCTTAATATGCCCCTGATAATTAGATGCTTAATATGCCCCTGATAATGTGCTGCTTAATATGCCCCTGATAATGTGCTGCTTAATATGCCCCTGATAATGTGCTGCTTAATATGCCCTGATAATGTGCTGCTTAATATGCCCCTGATAATTAGATGCTTAATATGCCCCTGATAATGTGCTGCTTAATATGCCCTGATAATGTGCTGCTTAATATGCCACTGATAATTAGATGCTTAATATGCCCCTGATAATGTGCTGCTTAATATGCCCCTGATAATTAGATGCTTAATATGCCCCTGATAATGTGCTGCTTAATATGCCCCTGATAATGTGCTGCTTCATATGCCACTGATATTGTGCTGCTTCATATGCCCCTGATAATTAGATGCTTAATATGCCCCTGATAATGTGCTGCTTAATATGCCCCTGATAATGTGCTGCTTAATATGCCCCTGATAATGTGCTGCTTAATATGCCCCTGATAATGTGCTGCTTAATATGCCCCTGATAATTAGATGCTTAATATGCCCCTGATAATGTGCTGCTTAATATGCCCCTGATAATGTGCTGCTTAATATGCCCCTGATAATGTGCTGCTTAATATGCCCCTGATAATGTGCTGCTTAATATGCCCCTGATAATGTGCTGCTTAATATGCCCTGATAATGTGCTGCTTAATATGCCCCTGATAATGTGCTGCTTAATATGCCCCTGATAATGTGCTGCTTAATATGCCCTGATAATGTGCTGCTTAATATGCCCTGATAATGTGCTGCTTAATATGCCCCTGATAATGTGCTGCTTAATATGCCCCTGATAATTAGATGCTTAATATGCCCCTGATAATGTGCTGCTTAATATGCCCCTGATAATGTGCTGCTTAATATGCCCTGATAATGTGCTGCTTAATATGCCCCTGATAATGTGCTGCTTAATATGCCCCTGATAATGTGCTGCTTAATATGCCCCTGATAATGTGCTGCTTAATATGCCCTGATAATGTGCTGCTTAATATACCCCTGATAATGTGCTGCTTAATATGCCACTGATAATGTGCTGCTTAATATGCCCCTGATAATGTGCTGCTTCATATGCCCCTGATAATGTGCTGCTTAATATGCCCCTGATAATGTGCTGCTTAATATGCCCCTGATAATGTGCTGCTTAATATGCCCCTGATAATGTGCTGCTTAATATGCCCCTGATAATGTGCTGCTTAATATGCCCCTGATAATTAGATGCTTAATATGCCCCTGATAATGTGCTGCTTAATATGCCCCTGATAATGTGCTGCTTAATATGCCCCTGATAATGTGCTGCTTAATATGCCCCTGATAATGTGCTGCTTAATATGCCCCTGATAATTTGTGCGTTAATATTATTGTGTGTACCGTCTGAATCCCACCACTGTCCTTATATAATAGAACCCAAATAACAATTTCATTCCCACTGTTGGGCTTTCTGGAGACTTCTCGTTTGTATTAATTCACATTTTGGTTTTATTATTTATTTGAATCATTGGTAATAGAGAGACTGCTTTAGCCTTAAATGACTAGAAGTTGTATGGTAAAATATAAGATATAGTAAATGAATAATCAGGATAACTCCAGTCGATTAATTTGAAATAAAATTATACGCTTTTAAAAATAATTCTGAAATGCAGAATGTGTTGCAGAGTGGTTTTGCCACTCTGCCCCTGGGGTATAAGGCTTGAGCATTTTCCAATTTTACCAGTAGGTGGTGTTTCTCCTCTTCTTGTATCCCCCAACTCATGACATGTAAAGAAATCAGGATAAACCCCTCGCAGAAAGACCTCCAAAACCACAAAGCAACAGTTCAAAACATTTACCCCATTGGTTGGTATTTGATGTAATTTTCCTATAACTTAGTATATTATGGTAAATCTTATAGTTCTAGGTTAGTAAAAATTGTATAAGTTTTTGAGAGGGGATGTGTTACCACACACAAGGGGAGTACTTTAATGTTAAGTTAAAACTAGGCATAATTGAGAAGATATAATGGTGTAATTGCATATAGAAGAAGGAGAGCATACCTTAAATTTTGAGGGAGTTATGAATATATCCTGTAAGGGGAGAAGATCACGTGTCACTAGATTTATTATACCTTCTATTTTAATATTTAAGGCACCTTCTCTCACATTTAAAAAAAAAGAATTTATAGGTGTAACCAGGAATAAACTCTTTATTTTCAGTAATAGAAAGTATTAAGGGCGGGGGGGGGGGGGGGGGGGCTTTTTTCCCTTTGGGGAGATTACAAATTAATTTTCGTATATATATTTTTTTTTTTAAGACAATCATTCTTCTAATATAATCCATTGTTTAGGGTAGGAGTGTGACCATTCTAAAATACAGATGAAGTGAGAAGCTTGATAATATCGATATAAGTCTGGCATTCCCAATCCCCCTTTACTTGTCCTTGCTAAGTATTTATAATCCAGTCTGGGACTTTTCCCCTTCCATACAAATTTAACCACTATGGAACGTAATTCTTGAAAGAATGATTTGGGAATGTGTATCGGAAAGGGATTGGAACAAGAATAATATTTTGGGTAATATGTCCATTGAGATGGTAGCAATCCTGCCAAACCAGGAGTTGGGTTCCAACGAGTTTAGTCTGATTTCATTTTACTAATCAGAGGGATAAAGTTCAATATAAAAAACTCCTTAAAGTCCATGGTTAATCTTACTCCTAGATAAAGAAAAATTGAAGTGCAAAACTTAAAATTAAATTGTTTTATTAAATGTATCCATCATCATCACTTAAATTTAAATTCAAGATTTCACTTTTTGTTGTGTTGACCTTAAAATTAGATAGTGTGCTAAATTCCTGGAGTTCCATTACTAAATGTGAAAGGGAACTTAAAGGATTAGAAATGAATAGAAGGATGTCCTCTGCATAAGCTGCGGTTTTGATTTCAAGGGATTGTGACCTAAAACCAGATATTTCCTGATTATGTCCAATACAATTGAACAGGGGTTCCATAGTAAGTATAACAAGTGTTTGAGACAAGGGGCATCCCTGTCTAGTTCCATTAGACATTGGACTAACTTCTGATAACATCCTATTGATTTTAATTTTTGCAGTCGGGGAAGAGTTCAAAGCTGTGATCCAACGGATAAAGTTAGGCACTAGACCAATGACATACAATACTTCCATTAAAAATAGCCAATTAACATGATCAAAGACTTTTTCAGCGTCAATTGCCAACAAAATTGATGGAATTTCACTATTCGTTGCAAGATGAATCGCATTCAAAGCCTTGATCGTGTTATCCTCTCTACATTTAATGAATCCAGATTGATCATCATGTATTAATTCTGGAATAAATTGGCTCAATCTATCAGCTAATATTTTAGTAAAAAAAATGTAAATCTATGTTAAGCAGTGAAATCGCTTTGTAGTTCCTACTTCATTATTATCTTTCCCTTCTTTCAGAGTTAAGGTAATGTTTGCCTCCAGCATTGATGGTGTGAAATTATTTCCCTCGAGTATAGAATTTAAAGCATCAGCTAGGAAAGGAGAGAGTTCTTGTTTATAATATTTTATGGTAAATCCATCTGGACCGTGACTTTTCCCAATGGGGAAAGAATCATTTGCTTATATTATTTCTTCTACTGTTATTTTCTGATCTAATTTAATTCTCTGTAAAGGTGATAATGTTTTAGAGATATTTTTAGAAATATATGATCTCATAATTTCTCTCAATAAATTTTGATCAAAAGAAGAACCCTGTTTATGAATATTATATAAATTTGTATTCAAATCCTCAAAAACTGATGCTATGTCTTCAGCTTTATAATGGTAGTTATCTTTAATCTTCTGAATAAAGTTCCTATTATGTTGTTCTTTAAGCTCTCGTGATAAATATTTCCCAGGTTTATTAGCTTGAGTGAACAGTATCTTCTTAACAAAATCCTCATGTTTAGCGAGCCTATGATTTAAACCAGGCGAACTTTTATTGATATGGGAAATATTTATTAAGTGTTCTTGCATAGCAAGACAACTTAATATTATCTCACATACATATTCTTATTCTTATTATAGCCAAATTTACCACCCTAACTCCTCCCACACTTTTTATACTACAGAGACCGAAACGTTCGGATTGTTCATGATTGGTGTGTTATTACTTTGTGGAACGTTTCGCCGAAAGCTTCTCGAAATATCGTCGTTTTTGTGGCAAAATTGGTCCTATAGGAATGAATGGCGTAATGTTCAAAACTAGAGTGGCAGCTGACAAAAGCTAGAGTGGGAGCTGAAAAATCAGGACATGATTTCTAAACTGCCACCACTCCCTCATTTTCAAGCCCCCCTACACAAATCTTATATCAAAGGTTCAGCTATCCCTGCTGCCACTAAACATGTCCACAGCTAAACCATAGTCCGGATAGTTTTCACAATATGACCATTTGTTTGCAACTCACGCCGTCCTTTGACATTCATTGAAACTCCACTCTAGCCACCTCAAATTTGAAGGGCATCTAAACTGCGACTGTGCCTTCATTTTTAATATTTCAGAGACATACTATGCATCAAAATGTAGGTCTGGGTCTTGTGATTCTCACAATATAAAGTTCTTCGCTGTAGAATTTATAGTTTTTAAAATACGACCGTTTGAAGATGGCAACCACACTCCAACCTTTCCACAGTTACTCCAGCCACTCCAACCACACAACAGTTACTCCAGCCACTCCACCCAGTTACTCCGCCCACTCCAGTTGTAGACTTCTGGTGGAGGCAACAACACTTCACACAATTTCCCCAGAAATCTTACATTCGAGGTCGTCTTATAATCTGACCCTAACCCTAACCCTAACCCTAATCGACTATAAGATTGGGATCCAGGTCCCCCGCAGAGCTGCAGAACTGGGATCCAGGTCCCCCTCTCTAACAGCAATGAGCGCAGACCTCCCCTGCTGCTGCCCGGCACGACCGCCGGGACTTCTATGATGAAGCCGGGGGAGACACACACAGACAAGGGGAGGGGGGAGACACACACAGACAAGGTGAGGGAGGGGGGAGACACACACAGACAAGGGGAGGGGGGAGACACACACAGACCAGGGGAGGGAGGGGCGGAGACACACACAGACAAGGGGAGGGAGGGGGGAGACACAGACAAGGGGAGGGAGGGACAAGAGAGAAAAGAGGAGTGGGGATAGAGTGAGACAAGGGGGGGATAGAGAGAGACAAGGTGGAGGGGGAAGACAGACAAGGGCAGGGGGAAGAGACGAGGGAGGTGGAGAGAGAAGTTTGGGGGGGAGGGAGAGAGACAACGCGGGGGGGGGGGAGAGAGGCCGCATTGGCACATAAAAGGAAATAAAAACAAGAAATGCATTTGTATAATATCAATTTTTTATTAAGTATTAAAAAGCAATTTACATAAATACAAGTTAAACTTTTTTTTCCTATAGGGTAGTCTTATATTCATGCTTTTAGTTTTTTTCCTAAAGGAATATACAAAGTTTGGGGGGGTTTGTCTTATAATCAGGGTCGTCTTATAATCGAGCAAATACGGTATAAGCTGGAGTCACGTACACGCACATCACATGAGCTCTTCTTAGTGTAGGGAGAGGATGCTGCAACTGTGAGGGACAGATTTTACAAATTCTGGTGTTGAATCTGCAAACTACAGCGATTATTCAAATTACAGTGATTATTTTAGTAGGTGCTAAACTACATATTTGGACCCTGCCCTGAGCCCAGTTCCACAGAGAGTGCAGTGCACTTCCAACTGCATGTGTGCCAGGCACATGACTTTAATCCTGTTCTGTTAGCTCAGTGGGCAACATCTAGGCATTTTTAAATACTGCAATTTGTTGGTGTTAGATATTACATTTGCGTCCTGCACTTCATATCTGAGAGTCAAATAGAACCATCAAATACTGTGCTTACAGCGCACTTTGAAAAATTCTAATTGTTTTTGGTGGTAAATAGAACATTTCCGTCTTGCAGTGCACTTCATATCTGAGAGTCAAATAGAACAGTCCAATACTGTGCTTACAGCGCACTTTGAAAAATTCTAATTGTTTTGGGTGCTAAATAGTACATTTGCAGCCTGCACTTCATATCTGAGAGTCAAATAGAATTGTCAAATACTGTGCTTACAGCGCACTTTGAAAAATTCTAATTGTTTTGGGTGTTAAATAGAACATTTGCGTCTTGCGGTGCACTTCATATCTGAGAGTCAAATAGAACCATCAAATACTGTGCTTACTGCGCACTTTGAAAAATTCTAATTGTTTTGGGTGCCAAATAGTACATTTGCGTCTTGCGGTGCACTTCATATATGAGAGTCAAATAGAACAGTCCAATACTGTGCTTACAGCGCACTTTGAAAAATTCTAATTGTTTTGGGTGCTAAGTAGTACATTTACGTCTTGCGGTGCACTTCATATCTGAGAGTCAAATAGAACAGTCCAATACTGTGCTTACAGCGCACTTTGAAAAATTCTAATTGTTTTGGGTGCTAAATAGTACATTTGCAGCCTGCACTTCATATCTGAGAGTCAAATAGAATTGTCAAATACTGTGCTTACAGCGCACTTTGAAAAATTCTAATTGTTTTGGGTGTTAAATAGAACATTTGCGTCTTGCGGTGCACTTCATATCTGAGAGTCAAATAGAACCATCAAATACTGTGCTTACTGCGCACTTTGAAAAATTCTAATTGTTTTGGGTGCCAAATAGTACATTTGCGTCTTGCGGTGCACTTCATATATGAGAGTCAAATAGAACAGTCCAATACTGTGCTTACAGCGCACTTTGAAAAATTCTAATTGTTTTGGGTGCTAAGTAGTACATTTACGTCTTGCGGTGCACTTCATATCTGAGAGTCAAATAGAACAGTCCAATACTGTGCTTACAGCGCACTTTGAAAAATTCTAATTGTTGTGCTAAATAGTACATTTACGGCCTGCACTTCATATCTGAGAGTCAAATAGAACAGTCCAATACTTTGCTTACAGCGCACTTTCAAAAATTATAATTGTTGTGCTAAATAGTACATTTACGTCTTGCGGTGCATTTTTTGCAGTCCAATAAACAAAAAAAATACAAATAAAAAACAGTGTTGGCTACCTCCTCCTCCTCCCTACAGCGCCGCTTCTACCTACACCGCCACGGTCACCGCCTCCTCAACCTATGGGTCACTTAGTATAAACTGAAAGAGAATACCCTGCACTCCAACTCTCTCTCACATGGATAATTCTGTTGATCCTCCTGGCAGCCATGCTTTAGATTTAGATTTATGTTCTTCCAAAGCTAAAATCAAAGATTCCATCTAGTGCTATTTTATGGCTCAGCTGTATTTGTAATTTGTATGTATTTTATGTTATTTGAAGTTATTTCCCTATCCACATTTGTTTGCAGGGCACTTTTCCTACTCTTACCCACATTTTACTTACTTTTGCAGCCCTCTAGCCCTTTCCAGGACCTTTTTTTAGAGGCATTTTAGTGGCCAAAAGTTCGGGTCCCCATTGACTTCAATGGGGTTCGGGGTCAAGTTCGTGCACGGACCCGGACATTTTTTCGAAGTTCGGTCGAACCTGCCGAACCCGAAAATCCAGGTGTCCGCTCAACTCTAATTATAGTCTCTCTTCCATCGAGGACTGTTTTAAAAACAAATAGACTATCTCCCATAGATTATAATCTCTTTTTCATCAGAGACCACTTTAAAGAGAAAAAAAAAACAGGTTCTCTCCTCCCTCATCATTTCGTATACATCAATATATTATATTAGATTACCCTTCCTGCTTCCTCCCCCACCCCGTCACCTAACCCTAACCCTCCTAGCCATAACTCCCTGTAGCACTATATTACAAATTAGTTCTTTAAGCATCTCGCTCCATGTTTTCCTTAGATGAATCAAAAAAAAATTACAAATTAAGAATTGACAAATTTCATTCAGTTTTAGGAGCCAGCTAAACGCCACAAAACGGCACATTAACACAACCATACACACAGTCAGCCACATACATGCACACACAGAGACACAGTCAGCCACATACATGCACACACAGAGACACAGTCAGCCACATTCATGCACACACAGAGACACAGTCAGCCACATACATGCACACACAGAGACACATTCAGCCACATACATGCACACACAGACACAGTCAGCCACATACATGCACACACAGAGACACAGTCAGCCACATACATGCACACACAGAGACACATTCAGCCACATACATGC
Source organism: Pelodytes ibericus (assembly GCA_036172795.1). Lineage (NCBI taxonomy): Eukaryota > Metazoa > Chordata > Amphibia > Anura > Pelodytidae > Pelodytes > Pelodytes ibericus. Next base: position 217,153,153 of record CM069861.1, on the reverse strand, counting down.
ACACACAGACACAGTCAGCCACATACATGCACACACAGAGACACATTCAGCCACATACATGCACACACAGACACAGTCAGCCACATACATGCACACACAGAGACACAGTCAGCCACATACATGCACACACAGAGACACATTCAGCCACATACATGCACACACAGACACAGTCAGCCACATACATGCACACACAGAGACACATTCAGCCACATACATGCACACACAGACACAGTCAGCCACATACATGCACACACAGAGACACAGTCAGCCACATACATGCACACACAGAGACACATTCAGCCACATACATGCACACACAGACACAGTCAGCCACATACATGCACACACAGAGATACAGTCAGCCACATACATGCACACACATAGACACAGTCAGCCACATACATGCACACACAGAGACACAGTTAGTCACATACATATACATCAGAGACACAGTAAGTCACATACATATACACATGCACACACATACAGAGACAGATACATACAGTCAGCCACACACACACACACACACACACACAATCTCTTAGTACCTCTATCCTGCAGGAGGGAGGATTCTGCTGCAGCCTGGTCCATGCCTGACCAGGCACAGACCGTCTTGACACTACTGATGTCTGGCAGGATGTCACATGACACGCACCGCTCCGACACTAAAGCGCGAGGGGGCAGAGCAGGATGTGTGGGAAGAGCACACTCTGCTCCTTTGCGCTCCAATCTTTATTATTATTATTAACTGATCCCAGGGCGAGGGGTGCCATGTGGGGATGATCCTTCCTGGGCGCCAGGCCTAATTTTCTAGTCGCCATGGTGAACTGGCGCCCGGGGTTTGTTGAGTCCTGCTTTAAGCTATGACAATGGCATCTTGCTCAGTGATCTCCTTGAGTTTGTGAGTCCCGTGGGGGCTAAAGATCACCTCTTTCTTTTTTGAAGTTTAATCTCCCATGTTCTTCCAGGATCCAAAAAGGGAGCCAGAGCCAACTGATCCTGTGGCCAGTCCGGAATTTCTACTGGTATCAATTCTAATCTATCCATGCACTTGGGGATTTCCCCCCATTTTTTAAGAGTGAACATCTTCCCTTTTGTAGATACTGATAGTGAGAAGGGGAACCCTAACCCGACCTATATTTCAACCCTTTTTCCTGTAAGATTTTAGTCAGTGGGTGAAGTACTGAAGAGTTGCGGTGAGATATCCGGATAAATATAGATCGGGACTCATTAATCAATATCTGGTCCATTCTCCTAGAATTATGTTTAATTTCCTCTTTCTCTGAAAAATGATGCATACAACAAAGAACATCTCTATGAAAGGATTGTGAAGCATTTATTGATCTCCGAATCCGATAAGCAAGATCAATTCTAATTTGAAATTCATCCAAGGGTCTGTGCAAGATCTGTTTAAACAAAATGGAAATGTTTCCATAATTGCTTCAGTATCAGTTGATTCAGGGATACCCCTAACTCTTACACTTTGTATTCTGCCCCTGATTTGTAAATCCTCAATTTGGTCTTTCAGGTTCTGGATTTCTTTCTGTTGTTGGAATGACTTCAGATTCACAGTGTCTGGTATTTGCCACTTTAAAGTGATCTTCTTCCAGAGTAGCCACCCTGGTACCAATTTATTTGAGGTCATCTTTAATGATTGTTAGTTCATCCATGAGTGGTTGATTAGCTTTCTCAATAATAGATGCGATATCTTCTTTTGTTGGAATGATATTTAGAATTTCATGCCATGAGGTGGTCTTAACTAGATTTTGTTCTGGTCTAATATCTGTGTAAGCTGTTTCTTCTGATACAACACTGTGTGTACTAATAGGAGATATAGGGTGAAAACCTGGTGGGGATTGCTGTCCCAATTAGTTTCCCTGATTGTCCATCTCAGCAGTATTCTGACTTGGCACATCTATGTGATTATCTTGGGGATTAGGGTTAATCCCCATGAGTTGTCTGCGTAGCTTTCTGCTTTTGGGGTTCTCCTTTATGAAAACCTATAGTGTGTTTCCACATTCTTCCCTCTTAGCTTTATTATAACAGGAAAGTCAGATATAAATGAATCAGACACTGGTCTTCAATTGTATCCAGTTATTCCCTTCTAGATTTTCCAATGGTTAGTACCTAAGAAGGTCAAAAGTCTCCAGATACATCTAGTTTAAGCACTAGTAACTCAGCACCAACGAGATGGTTGGGAGAAAAACAGTTTATCTCCTTCTTAATCAATAGCAGAATAATCACAGTGATATCACCTCACCCGTGATAAAAACACCCTATACACTCATCCGTGATATCACCTCACCCGTGATAAAAACACCCTATACACTCACCCGTGATAAAAACACCCAATACACACAGTGATATCACCTCACCCGTGATAAAAAAACACCCTATACACTCACCCGTGATAAAAACACCCAATACACACAGTGATATCACCTCACCCGTGATAAAAACACCCTATACACTCATCCGTGATATCACCTCACCCGTGATAAAAACACCCTATACACTCACCCGTGATAAAAACACCCAATACACACAGTGATATCACCTCACCCGTGATAAAAAACACCCTATACACTCACCCGTGATAAAAACACCCAATACACACATTGATATCACCTCACCCGTGATAAAAACACCCTATACACTCATCCGTGATATCACCTCACCCGTGATAAAAACACCCTATACACTCACCCGTGATAAAAACACCCAATACACACAGTGATATCACCTCACCCGTGATAAAAAACACCCTATACACTCACCCGTGATAAAAACACCCAATACACACATTGATATCATCTCACCCGTGATAAAAACACCCTATACACACATTGATATCACCTCACCCGTGATAAAAACACCCTATACACACAGTGATATCACCTCACCCGTGATAAAAACACCCTATACACTCACCCGTGATATCACCTCACCCGTGATAAAAACACCCTATACACTCACCCGTGATAAAAACACCCAATACACACATTGATATCACCTCACCCGTGATAAAAACACCCTATACACACATTGATATCACCTCACCCGTGATAAAAACACCCTATACACACAGTGATATCACCTCACCCGTGATAAAAACACCCTATACACTCACCCGTGATATCACCTCACCCGTGATAAATACACCCTATACACTCACCCGTGATAAAAACACCCTATACACTCATTGATATCACCTCACCCGTGATAAAAACACCCTATACACTCAGTGATATCACCACACCCGTGATAAAAACACCCTATTCACACAGCGATATCACCTCACCCGTGATAAAAACACCCTATACACACAGTGATATCACCTCACCCGTGATAAAAACACCCTATTCACACAGTGATATCACCTCACCCGTGATAAAAACACCCTATACACATAGTGACATCACCTCACCCGTGATAAAAACACCCTATACACACAGTGATATCACCTCACCCGTGATAAAAACACCCTATTCACACAGTGATATCACCTCCCCCGTGATAAAAACATCCTATACACATTGATATCACCTCACCCGTGATAAAAACACCCTATACACATAGTGACATCACCTCACCCGTGATAAAAACACCCTATACACATAGTGACATCACCTCACCCGTGATAAAAACACCCTGTACACACAGTGATATCACCTCACCCATGATAAAAACACCTATACACACAGTGATATCACCTCACCCGTGATAAAAACACCCTATACACACAGTGATATCACCTCTCCCGTGATAAAAACACCCTATACACACAGTGACATCACCTCACCCGTGATAAAAACACCCTATACACACATTGATATCACCTCACCCGTGATAAAAACACCCTATACACACAGTGATATCACCTCACCCATGATAAAAACACCCTATACACACATTGATATCACCTCACCCGTGATAAAAACACCCTATACACAGTGATATCACCTCACCCGTGATAAAAACACCCTATACACATAGTGACATCACCTCACCAGTGATAAAAACACCCTATACACACAGTGATATCACCTCACCCATGATAAAAACACCCTATACACACATTGATATCACCTCACCCGTGATAAAAACACCCTATACACACATTGATATCACCTCACCCGTGATAAAAACACCCTATTCACACAGTGATATCACCTCTCCCGTGATAAAAACACCCTATACACACAGTGATATCACCTCACCGTGATAAAAACACCCTATACACACAGTGATATCACCTCACCGTGATAAAAACACCCTATACACACAGTGATATCACCTCACCCGTGATAAAAACACCCTATACACATTGATATCACCTCTCCCGTGATAAAAACACCCTATACACACAGGGATATCACCTCACCCGTGATAAAAACACCCTATACACACATTGATATCACCTCACCCATGATAAAAACACCTATACACACAGTGATATCACCTCACCCGTGATAAAAACACCCTATACACTCATCCGTGATATCACCTCACCCGTGATAAAAACACCCTATACACTCACCCGTGATAAAAACACCCAATACACACAGTGATATCACCTCACCCGTGATAAAAAACACCCTATACACTCACCCGTGATAAAAACACCCAATACACACATTGATATCACCTCACCCGTGATAAAAACACCCTATACACACATTGATATCACCTCACCCGTGATAAAAACACCCTATACACACAGTGATATCACCTCACCCGTGATAAAAACACCCTATACACTCACCCGTGATATCACCTCACCCGTGATAAAAACACCCTATACACTCACCCGTGATAAAAACACCCAATACACACATTGATATCACCTCACCCGTGATAAAAACACCCTATACACACATTGATATAACCTCACCCGTGATAAAAACACCCTATACACACAGTGATATCACCTCACCCGTGATAAAAACACCTTATACACTCACCCGTGATATCACCTCACCCGTGATAAATACACCCTATACACTCACCCGTGATAAAAACACCCTATACACTCATTGATATCACCTCACCCGTGATAAAAACACCCTATACACTCAGTGATATCACCACACCCGTGATAAAAACACCCTATTCACACAGCGATATCACCTCACCCATGATAAAAACACCCTATACACACAGTGATATCACCTCACCCGTGATAAAAACACCCTATTCACACAGTGATATCACCTCACCCGTGATAAAAACACCCTATACACATAGTGACATCACCTCACCCGTGATAAAAACACCCTATACACACAGTGATATCACCTCACCCGTGATAAAAACACCCTATTCACACAGTGATATCACCTCCCCCGTGATAAAAACATCCTATACACATTGATATCACCTCACCCGTGATAAAAACACCCTATACACATAGTGACATCACCTCACCCGTGATAAAAACACCCTATACACATAGTGACATCACCTCACCCGTGATAAAAACACCCTGTACACACAGTGATATCACCTCACCCATGATAAAAACACCTATACACACAGTGATATCACCTCACCCGTGATAAAAACACCCTATACACACAGTGATATCACCTCTCCCGTGATAAAAACACCCTATACACACAGTGACATCACCTCACCCGTGATAAAAACACCCTATACACACATTGATATCACCTCACCCGTGATAAAAACACCCTATACACACAGTGATATCACCTCACCCATGATAAAAACACCCTATACACACATTGATATCACCTCACCCGTGATAAAAACACCCTATACACAGTGATATCACCTCACCCGTGATAAAAACACCCTATACACATAGTGACATCACCTCACCAGTGATAAAAACACCCTATACACACAGTGATATCACCTCACCCATGATAAAAACACCCTATACACACATTGATATCACCTCACCCGTGATAAAAACACCCTATACACACATTGATATCACCTCACCCGTGATAAAAACACCCTATTCACACAGTGATATCACCTCTCCCGTGATAAAAACACCCTATACACACAGTGATATCACCTCACCGTGATAAAAACACCCTATACACACAGTGATATCACCTCACCGTGATAAAAACACCCTATACACACAGTGATATCACCTCACCCGTGATAAAAACACCCTATACACATTGATATCACCTCTCCCGTGATAAAAACACCCTATACACACAGGGATATCACCTCACCCGTGATAAAAACACCCTATACACACATTGATATCACCTCACCCATGATAAAAACACCTATACACACAGTGATATCACCTCACCCGTGATAAAAACACCCTATACACATTGATATCACCTCTCCCGTGATAAAAACACCCTATACACACAGGGATATCACCTCACCCGTGATAAAAACACCCTATACACACATTGATATCACCTCACCCATGATAAAAACACCTATACACACAGTGATATCACCTCTCCCGTGATAAAAACACCCTATACACACATTGATATCACCTCACCCATGATAAAAACACCTATACACACAGTGATATCACCTCACCCGTGATAAAAACACCCTATACACATTGATATCACCTCTCCCGTGATAAAAACACCCTATACACACAGGGATATCACCTCACCCGTGATAAAAACACCCTATACACACAGTGATATCACCTCTCCCGTGATAAAAACACCCTATACACACAGTGATATCACCTCACCGTGATAAAAACACCCTATACACACAGTGATATCACCTCACCCGGGATAAAAACACCCTATACACACATTGATATCACCTCACCCGTGATAAAAACACCCTATACACACAGTGATATCACCTCACCCATGATAAAAACACCCTATACACACATTGATATCACCTCACCCGTGATAAAAACACCCTATACACACAGTGATATTGCCTCTCCCGTGATAAAAACACCCTATACACACAGTGATATCGCCTCACCCGTGATAAAAACACCCTATAGACACAGTGATATCGCCTCACCCGTGATAAAAACACACTATACACACAGTGATATCGCCTCACCCGTGATAAAAACACCCTATACACACATTGATATCACCTCTCCCGGGATAAAAACACCCTATACACACATTGATATCACCTCTCCCGTGATAAAAACACCCTATACACACAGTGATATCACCTCTCCCGTGATAAAAACACCCTATACACACAGTGATATCACCTCACCCGTGATAAAAACACCCTATACACACATTGATATCACCTCACCCGTGATAAAAACACCCTATACACACAGTGATATCACCTCACCCATGATAAAAACACCCTATACACACATTGATATCACCTCACCCGTGATAAAAACACCCTATACACACAGTGATATTGCCTCACCCGTGATAAAAACACCCTATACACACAGTGATATCGCCTCACCCGTGATAAAAACACCCTATAGACACAGTGATATCACCTCACCCGTGATAAAAACACCCTATACACACAGTGATATTGCCTCACCCGTGATAAAAACACCCTATACACACAGTGATATCGCCTCACCCGTGATAAAAACACCCTATACACACATTGATATCACCTCTCCCGTGATAAAAACACCCTATACACACAGTGCTATCACCTCACCCGTGATAAAAACACCCTATACACACAGTGATATCACCTCACCCATGATAAAAACACCTATACACACAGTGATATCACCTCACCCGTGATAAAAACACCCTATACACACAGTGATATCACCTCACTCGTGATAAAAACACCCTATACACATTGATATCACCTCACCGTGATAAAAACACCCTATACACACAGTGATATCACCTCACCCGTGATAAAAACACCCTATACACACATTGATATCACCTCACCCGTGATAAAAACACCCTATACACACAGTGATATCACCTCACCCGTGATAAAAACACCCTATACACACAGTGCTATCACCTCTCCCGTGATAAAAACACCCTATTCACACATTGATATCACCTCACCGTGATAAAAACACCCTATACACACAGTGATATCACCTCACCCGTGATAAAAACACCCTATACACACATTGATATCACCTCACCCGTGATAAAAACACCCTATACACACAGTGATATCACCTCACCCATGATAAAAACACCCTATACACACATTGATATCACCTCACCCGTGATAAAAACACCCTATACACACAGTGCTATCACCTCTCCCGTGATAAAAACACCCTATACACACAGTGATATCACCTCTCCCGTGATAAAAACACCCTATACACACAGTGATATCACCTCACCGTGATAAAAACACCCTATACACACAGTGATATCACCTCACCCGTGATAAAAACACCCTATACACACATTGATATCACCTCACCCGTGATAAAAACACCCTATACACACAGTGATATCACCTCACCCATGATAAAAACACCCTATACACACATTGATATCACCTCACCCGTGATAAAAACACCCTATACACACAGTGATATTGCCTCACCCGTGATAAAAACACCCTATACACACAGTGATATCACCTCACCCGTGATAAAAACACCCTATACACACATTGATATCACCTCACCCGTGATAAAAACACCCTATACACACAGTGATATCACCTCACCCATGATAAAAACACCCTATACACACATTGATATCACCTCACCCGTGATAAAAACACCCTATACACACAGTGATATTGCCTCACCCGTGATAAAAACACCCTATACACACAGTGATATCGCCTCACCCGTGATAAAAACACCCTATACACACATTGATATCACCTCTCCCGTGATAAAAACACTCTATACACACATTGATATCACCTCACCCGTGATAAAAACACCCTATACACACATTGATATCACCTCACCCGTGATAAAAACACCCTATACACACAGTGATATCACCTCTCCCGTGATAAAAACACCCTATACACACAGTGATATCACCTCTCCCGTGATAAAAACACCCTATACACACAGTGATATCACCTGTCCCGTGATAAAAACACCCTATACACACAGTGATATCACCTCACCCGTGATAAAAACACCCTATACACACAGTGATATCACCTCACCCGTGATAAAAACACCCTATACACACAGTGATATCACCTCACCCGTGATAAAAACACCCTATACACACAGTGATATCACCTCACCCGTGATAAAAACACCCTATACACACAGTGCTATCACCTCACCCGTGATAAAAACACCCTATACACACATTGATATCACCTCTCCCGTGATAAAAACACCCTATACACACAGTGCTATCACCTCACCCGTGATAAAAACACCCTATACACACAGTGCTATCACCTCTCCCGTGATAAAAACACCCTATACACACATTGATATCACCTCTCCCGTGATAAAAACACCCTATACACACAGTGATATCACCTCACCGTGATAAAAACACCCTATACACACAGTGCTATCACCTCACCCGTGATAAAAACACCCTATACACACAGTGCTATCACCTCTCCCGTGATAAAAACACCCTATACACACAGTGATATCACCTCTCCCGTGATAAAAACACCCTATACACACAGTGATATCACCTCACCGTGATAAAAACACCCTATACACACAGTGATATCACCTCACCCGTGATAAAAACACCCTATACACACATTGATATCACCTCACCCGTGATAAAAACACCCTATACACACAGTGATATCACCTCACCCGTGATAAAAACACCCTATACACACATTGATATCACCTCACCCGTGATAAAAACACCCTATACACACAGTGATATTGCCTCACCCGTGATAAAAACACCCTATACACACAGTGATATCGCCTCACCCGTGATAAAAACACCCTATAGACACAGTGATATCGCCTCACCCGTGATAAAAACACCCTATACACACAGTGATATCGCCTCACCCGTGATAAAAACACCCTATACACACATTGATATCACCTCTCCCGTTATAAAAACACTCTATACACACATTGATATCACCTCACCCGTGATAAAAACACCCTATACACACATTGATATCACCTCACCCGTGATAAAAACACCCTATACACACAGTGATATCACCTCTCCCGTGATAAAAACACCCTATACACACAGTGATATCACCTCTCCCGTGATAAAAACACCCTATACACACAGTGATATCACCTCTCCCGTGATAAAAACACCCTATACACACAGTGATATCACCTCACCCGTGATAAAAACACCCTATACACACAGTGATATCACCTCACCCGTGATAAAAACACCCTATACACACAGTGATATCGCCTCACCCGTGATAAAAACACCCTATACACACAGTGATATCACCTCACCCGTGATAAAAACACCCTATACACACAGTGCTATCACCTCACCCGTGATAAAAACACCCTATACACACATTGATATCACCTCTCCCGTGATAAAAACACCCTATACACACAGTGCTATCACCTCACCCGTGATAAAAACACCCTATACACACATTGATATCACCTCTCCCGTGATAAAAACACCCTATACACACATTGATATCACCTCTCCCGTGATAAAAACACCCTATACACACAGTGCTATCACCTCACCCGTGATAAAAACACCCTATACACACAGTGATATCACCTCTCCCGTGATAAAAACACCCTATACACACAGTGATATCACCTCACCCGTGATAAAAACACCCTATACACACAGTGCTATCACCTCACCCGTGATAAAAACACCCTATACACACATTGATATCACCTCTCCCGTGATAAAAACACCCTATACACACAGTGATATCACCTCTCCCGTGATAAAAACACCCTATACACACAGTGATATCACCTCTCCCGTGATAAAAACACCCTATACACACAGTGATATCACCTCTCCCGTGATAAAAACACCCTATACACACAGTGATATCACCTCACCCGTGATAAAAACACCCTATACACACATTGATATCACCTCTCCCGTGATAAAAACACCCTATACACACAGTGCTATCACCTCACCCGTGATAAAAACACCCTATACACACAGTGATATCACCTCTCCCGTGATAAAAACACCCTATACACACAGTGATATCACCTCACCCGTGATAAAAACACCCTATACACACAGTGCTATCACCTCACCCGTGATAAAAACACCCTATACACACATTGATATCACCTCTCCCGTGATAAAAACACCCTATACACACAGTGCTATCACCTCACCCGTGATAAAAACACCCTATACACACAGTGATATCGCCTCACCCGTGATAAAAACACCCTATAGACACAGTGATATCGCCTCACCCGTGATAAAAACACCCTATACACACAGTGATATCGCCTCACCCGTGATAAAAACACCCTATACACACATTGATATCACCTCTCCCGTGATAAAAACACTCTATACACACATTGATATCACCTCACCCGTGATAAAAACACCCTATACACACATTGATATCACCTCACCCGTGATAAAAACACCCTATACACACAGTGATATCACCTCTCCCGTGATAAAAACACCCTATACACACAGTGATATCACCTCACCCGTGATAAAAACACCCTATACACACAGTGCTATCACCTCACCCGTGATAAAAACACCCTATACACACATTGATATCACCTCTCCCGTGATAAAAACACCCTATACACACAGTGATATCACCTCTCTCGTGATAAAAACACCCTATACACACAGTGATATCACCTCTCCCGTGATAAAAACACCCTATACACACAGTGATATCACCTCTCCCGTGATAAAAACACCCTATACACACAGTGATATCACCTCAGCCGTGATAAAAACACCCTATACACACATTGATATCACCTCTCCCGTGATAAAAACACCCTATACACACAGTGCTATCACCTCACCCGTGATAAAAACACCCTATACACACAGTGATATCACCTCTCCCGTGATAAAAACACCCTATACACACAGTGATATCACCTCACCCGTGATAAAAACACCCTATACACACAGTGCTATCACCTCACCCGTGATAAAAACACCCTATACACACATTGATATCACCTCTCCCGTGATAAAAACACCCTATACACACAGTGATATCACCTCTCCCGTGATAAAAACACCCTATACACACAGTGATATCACCTCTCCCGTGATAAAAACACCCTATACACACAGTGATATCACCTCTCCCGTGATAAAAACACCCTATACACACAGTGATATCACCTCACCCGTGATAAAAACACCCTATACACACATTGATATCACCTCTCCCGTGATAAAAACACCCTATACACACAGTGCTATCACCTCACCCGTGATAAAAACACCCTATACACACAGTGATATCACCTCTCCCGTGATAAAAACACCCTATACACACAGTGATATCACCTCACCCGTGATAAAAACACCCTATACACACAGTGCTATCACCTCACCCGTGATAAAAACACCCTATACACACATTGATATCACCTCTCCCGTGATAAAAACACCCTATACACACAGTGCCTCACCCGTGATAAAAACACCCTATACACACAGTGATATCGCCTCTCCCGTGATAAAAACACCCTATACACACAGTGATATCACCTCACCCGTGATAAAAACACCCTATACACACATTAATATCACCTCTCCCGTGATAAAAACACCCTATACACACATTGATATCACCTCACCCGTGATAAAATCACCCTATACACACAATAGCACTTTGGGATATACACATTCCATGAAAATTCACTTTGCACCTGTTTGGACACAAAGAATGTGTTAACTGATAAAGTTCAAACGAGCATGAATATTCTATAATGAGGAAAACACAGTATTAATGCAGGATTTAGCCAAATGTTACCATCAGTTACTTAATGCTGCAGCCGAAAACATCAGCCTGAAGATCAGAAAAACCCTCTGGAATGGAATAACCACAAGTGTTAATGCAGTTCCCAAGCTGACCAGATCAGTAGCCATCGTGAATAAACTGTATGTATATTTACAATTACTTATACATCATGGTCAACATGATACAATACAAACCTATAGTTCATATCAGACAGTTGCTACCCAAGTGAACACAACTCATCTGACGATGCCACATATCTGCATCATGACACACAGAACTCATCATGCTCTGATGTCATATTGCAGGTACTCAGATATCAGGAGACAGGTGCTGGAGAAGATAAACAAGACTACACCAACCAATGTGACACAACAACACCCATCCAACCTCAGTGAGTATGCGCCGCACGCTACAAGCTCATGGTTCCAGCAACTACCGGTGGATCTGAAGAGGACATTGATTCTAATAGATCAGCAGGTACATACACTACGTAAATAGATGTGTTCAAATGTTCATTACAAATGCTACAATTGCAAAGTGCATGTTCAGATACTTTAATAAGGTTTCAATATGTATTATCAATAACAAAATAAATAACTATGGTAGAATGCACATGCTGCATGAATGTAAATCAATCTCCTGTCTTTTAGATCCATCTGTGGAACAAGAGGACAACATATTCCTGAGTGCGGAGCATACAGATGTTGAATATCAGTCAGGCACATCAGGAGATGTCCATGGTCAGGGTGATGGTAGAGAATCTACTCAAACACAGAAGCAGCACCTGTAAATCATTCAACAAGACACATCTTGTAGGAGATATGTACAATTCATAGGGATATAGCTGTGTAAATTGTTACACTGATCTTTCTAGTAGACACATTTGAATAGGTTTGCCTTTGATAAGTAGTTAATTAGCGCCAACTCACTGGCTATACCACCAGTAGTAAAACCTCAATGTGCACAAAGGGTTGAAAGATAGTAAAGTGATGAAGAGGATCCAGACACAAATCGAAGGTTTCCTAACCTTACTAGTGCTTAAACAGCTATCCCAGAACAGAATGAATATGTTACCCTAATTCAATACCAATTTAGTATGAATCACACGTCTATATACTAAATTATATGGCAACAGAGTTCGATAGGATCTGACCCTATGGCCAACATTAATCTAGATAACGATTAATGATATACAGATCCTTGGCATATTGTTACAGCAAATATGCCCCGAGAGCGTACCCTCATCTACCCTCGTCTTCCACCTCCACAAAGCACTTTATTGTTTAGAAACCCTGATGACCAGACTGAATGAATGTATGTAGTTGTGATTGATTGAGTTGTGTTTATATATTTATAAATAGAAATTAATCTAACAGACTTTTGAAATAAGAGGGAACATATAGAAGAAGTATAAATCATCTCACCTGTGTCCCTCTTAATGACTTGTTTAAACCTTTGTGAAATGTGTATTGCTCTGTTGTCCTAATGTATTAAGTATAACTATCTCTTGATATGTATAACCCTAACCCTCTCGATACCAAAGATAACTGATCTCTAAATAAAATATGTTATTTGCTTCACATCATCCTTATTGTGTATGTCATTATCATTGAACAGTTTGAATCACCCTCACGTACACAGGTGACATGAGTACTTATATCACTGAACCTGCTGACATATGTGTTCAGGGCCCTAGATGATGCAGTACTGCTAAAAATCCTACCTGCCCAGGTATTGAATGGTTCCATCCAGCCAGAGGCCCCAAATCCATGTGATGGTGTAAATCCAAGATGGCCACACAGGACAGCATAAGCTTCCTGATAATGTGGTGGTCAGAGAACCTTTTCAAGATAATCCTGGCAAGCATGGGCCTAGGTCTGACCTAAGCAGGATCAGCCAGCAATTCTCCATTGTTGGCATCCCTCCGGGCTTCCCTTTGCCTTCCGACCACAAATATATATATATAATCTTCCCTGTACCTGGGGGTAAAAATGGGTGTTTGAAACAGAACTACCCAAGGCCGGTAGGACCTCTGCCCATTGTGTGAAATCCCCTCCTTAACCCCCATTTACAGCTCGGCATTTACCCAGCAAGTCTTTCTGGAACCTTGCTCTTTGTACCCAAATAGCAGACATGACCACTAGCAGTTAGGTACAGCAAGAATGAACAACAACTTAATTTGTGAAACAACACAGCCACAACACAAAACACATAAACATGACATCAACTAGTGGGGAGGCTCAGGGAACTAATTATAACATGTAAGACTCAAACAATAGAAAACCCTACCTGAAACAGGGACTTAAACACAGTATAACTTTACATAAAATAAACATGCCATCTGTAGATCCAGACTACAAGCGACAATATATGGCTCACAGGACAGTAAACACTTGTTGATTGGGTAAGTACACATTTCAACACTAACCTGGGGGAAACACAATGAATAGAGCAAAGCCTTGGATTTCAAGGTACACATCCTGGCTGACATCCTGAGTGAGCCTGTGTTGAAGTCCAGCTGTATTTAAGCAGGGTGTCACTGATGCCCCCAAACATAGCACATCCAAAGACAGGGTCCATAGTCCACAGGGAGGTGTTTGGCCCTCAGGGCCCTCCAAGAACTCCAGTCACGCAGACTGTCATGATTCACTTGTGAGTCTCCCTCTTTTTTATGCTGATTGGGCTCTGGGAATCATATGTCTTTAGATCTGATTGTTTTATTCCTTTTTAATTACTCCATTATTTGGGGCACTTTTTTTTACATCAGGGGGGGGGGGGGGGGCTTAACATGCATTATTTGACCTCGTGCTGAAACTTTGCTTAGAGATCCGTCAAACATTTAGCGATCGTTAGTTCGTCACATGCCCGTTAAGTTGCCCGCCATTACAAAAAGAATAGCAGGTGGAAGATTTAACGTCCCAGTTCTGCTAATTAGAGGGGGCCATAAACTCTAGGCCAGCGGTGGTGAACCTATGGCATGCAAGCCACAAGCTCTCAGTGTGGCACGCGTCCAGGTGCACCTCTCACTGCTTGTCTACTCTGTCCGAGAGGAGCAGTCATCAGTGGGTAAAAGATCCGTGCTGATCATCTACTTCTTCTCCCGATAATTGGGCGTATGCACGCTATGTGGAGAAGTTGTCATGTCAGAAAGCAATTAACTACACATAGCACGCATGTGCCTGATTATCGGGAGAAGGAGCAGAAGGAGCAGTGTATGAGTATAAGTGTGTGTGTGTGTATGAGTATAAGTGTGTGTGTGTGTGCCAGTATAAATGTGTGTATGAGTATAAGTGTGTGTGAGTATAAATGTGTGTATGTGTATCAGTATAAATGTGTGTATGTGTATCAGTATAAATGTGTGTATGAGTATAAGTGTATGTGTGTGTGTGTCTGAGTATAAATGTTTGCGTGTGTATGTGTATCAGTATAAAAGTGTGTGTGTATGAGTATAAGTGTATGTGTGTGTGTGTATGAGTATAAGTGTATGTGTGTGTGTGTATGAGTATAAGTGTATGTGTGTGTGTGTATGAGTATAAGTGTATGTGTGTGTATGAGTATAAGTGTATGTGTGTGTGTGTATGTGGTGTTGGCACTTTGAAGTCTGCAGATAGGTTTCGGCCATAAATTGGGCGCTTGTGCCAAAAAACGTTGGCCACCACTGCTCTTGGCCAATGTCTTACTTTATTCTCATCCATTAAGCTTCCTTTCTGGAAAAGTGTGCTAGTTATTGGTACATGGAGGTGGAGAGTAGCCCATCGTGCGGGATCCATAATCATTTTTGTGTAAATCTGTTGGTGGTTTCCATTGTCATTATAATGTATCCATGAGTAAGAATAAATCCGCTTCTTTGACATTCACTAATTACTATTCAATGTTGTTATTTCGAACAGAAAGTACCTGCACCATGTCACAAAAGGAAGAGAACAATGACGTTCCTGGACCTTCCAACAATGGTAATGACATGACCGGCAGTATCTACACTGCACAGTAATCACGGGACCAGCCGTCTCTCCTATACAGTAATCACGTGACCAGCAGTATCTACACTGCACAGTAATGACATGACAGTCAGTCTCTCCTGTACAGGAATCACATGACCGGCAGTATCTACACAGCACACTAATCACATGACCGTCAGTATCTACACTGCACAGTAATCACATGACCAGCAGTCTCTCCTGTCCATTAATCACATGACCGTCAGTATCTCCTGTACACTAATCACTTGACCGGCAGTATCTACAAAGCACACTAATCACATGACTGTCAGTATCTACACTGCACAGTAATCACAGGACCAGCCGTCTCTCCTGTACAGTAATCACTTGACCGGCAGTATCTACACAGCACACTAATCACATGACCGTCAGTATCTACACTGCACAGTAATCACATGACCGTCAGTATCTCCTGTACAGTAATGACATGACCGTCACTCTCTCCTGTACAGTAATCACATGACTGGCAGTATCTACACAGCACACTAATCACGTGACCGGCAGTATCTACACAGCACACTAATCACATGACCAGCAGTCTCTCCTGCACAGTAATCACGTGACCAGCAGTCTCTCCTGTACAGTAATCACGTGACCGGCAGTATCTACACTGCACAGTAATCACATGACCGGCAGTATCTACACTGCACTGTAATCACATGACCGGCAGTATCTACACTGCACAGTAATCACATGACCAGCAGTCTCTCCTGTACACTAATCACATGACCGTCAGTCTCTCCTGTACACTAATCACATGACTGGCAGTATCTACACAGCACACTAATCACATGACCGTCAGTATCTACACTGCACAGTAATCACATGACCAGCAGTCTCTCCTGTACACTAATCACATGACCGTCAGTCTCTCCTGTACACTAATCACATGACTGGCAGTATCTACAGTACAGTAATCACGTGACCAGCAGTATCTACACTGCACAGTATTCATGACGGGCAGTATCTACACTGCACAGTAATCACATGACTGGCAGGCTCTCCTGTACAGTAATCACATGACCCTTAATATCTCCTGTACAGTAATCACATGACCGTTAATATCTCCTGTACAGTAATCACATGAGCAGTAGTCTATAAGCTATACATTGATCACATGACCAGCAGTCTATAAGCTGCACATTGAACACATGACCAGCAGTCTATAAGCTGTACAGTAATCACATGACAAGCAGTCTATAAGCTGTGCATTGATCACATGACCAGCAGTCTATAAGCTGCACATTGAACACATGACCAGCAGTCTATAAGCTGTACAGTAATCACATGACAAGCAGTCTATAAGCTGTGCATTGATCACATGACCAGCAGTCTATAAGTTGTACATTGATCACATGACCAGCAGTCTATAAGTTGCACATTGATCACATGACCAGCAGTTATAATCTGTACCTTGATCACATGACCAGCAGTTATAAGCTGTACCTTGATCACATGACCAGCAGTTATAAGCTGCACATTGAACACATTACCATCAGTCTGTAACCTGTACATTGATCACATGACCAGCAGTCTATAAGCTGTACATTGATCACATGACCAGCAGTCTATAAGCTGTACATTGATCACATGACCAGCAGTCTGTACGTTGTACATTGATCACATGACCAGCAGTCTGTACGTTGCACATTGATCACATGACCAGCAGTCTATAAGCTGCACATTGAACACATGACCAGCAGTCTATAAGCTGTACATTGATCACATGGCCAGCAGTCTATAAGCTGTACATTGATCACATGGCCAGCAGTCTATAAGCTGAACATTGATCACATGGCCAACAGTCTACAAGCTGCCCATTGAACACATTACCATCAGTCTGTAACCTGTACATTGATCACATGACCAGCAGTCTATAAGCTGTACTGTAATCACATGACCAGCAGTCTGTAAGCTGTACATTGATCACATGGCCAGCAGTCTATAAGCTGAACATTGATCACATGACTAGCAGTCTATAAGCTGCACATTGAACACATGACCAGCAGTCTATAAACTGTACTGTAATCACATGACTAGCAGTCTGTAAGCTGTACATCGATCACATGACCAGCAGTCTATAAGCTGTACATTGATCACATGACCAGCAGTTATAAGCTGTACTGTAATCACATGACCAGCAGTCTATAAGCTGTACATTGATCACATGGCCAGCAGTCTATAAGCTGTACATTGATCACATGGCCAGCAGTCTATAAGCTGAACATTGATCACATGACCAGCAGTCTATAAGCTGAACATTGATCACATGACCAGCAGTTATAAGCTGTACTGTAATCACATGACCAGCAGTCTATAAGCTGTACATTGATCACATGGCCAGCAGTCTATAAGCTGTACATTGATCACATGGCCAGCAGTCTATAAGCTGAACATTGATCACATGGCCAGCAGTTATAAGCTGTACCTTGATCACATGGCCAACAGTCTACAAGCTGCCCATTGAACACATTACCATCAGTCTGTAACCTGTACATTGATCACATAACCAGCAGTCTATAAGCTGTACTGTAATCACATGACCAGCAGTCTGTAAGCTGTACATTGATCACATGGCCAGCAGTCTATAAGCTGAACATTGATCACATGACCAGCAGTCTATAAGCTGCACATTGAACACATGACCAGCAGTCTATAAGCTGAACATTGATCACATGACTAGCAGTCTATAAGCTGCACATTGAACACATGACCAGCAGTCTATAAACTGTACTGTAATCACATGACTAGCAGTCTGTAAGCTGTACATCGATCACATGACCAGCAGTCTATAAGCTGTACATTGATCACATGACTAGCAGTCTATAAGCTGCACATTGAACACATGACCAGCAGTCTATAAACTGTACTGTAATCACATGACTAGCAGTCTGTAAGCTGTACATCGATCACATGACCAGCAGTCTATAAGCTGTACATTGATCACATGACCAGCAGTTATAAGCTGTACTGTAATCACATGACCAGCAGTCTATAAGCTGTACATTGATCACATGGCAACTAGTCTATTAGCTGTACATTGATCACATGACCAGCAGTTAGTACGTTGTACATTGATCACATGACCAACAGTCTATAAGCTGTACATTGATCACGTGACCAGCAGTCTATAAGCTGTACATTGATCACATGACCAGCAGTCTATAAACTGTACATCAATCACATGACCAGCAGTCTATAAACTGTACATTGATCACATGACCAGCAGTCTATAAACTGTACATTGATCACATCACCAGCAGTCTGTAACCTGTACATTGGTCACATGACCAGCAGTCTATAAGCTGTACATTGATCACGTGACCAGCAGTCTATAAGTTGTACATCAATCACATGACCAACAGTCTATAAACTGTACATTGATCACATGACCAGCAGTTATAAGCTGTACAGTAATCACATGACCAGCAGTCTATAAGCTGCACATTGAACACATGACCAGCAGTCTATAAGCTGTACATTGATCACATGACCAACTGTTATAAGCTGTACAGTAATCACATGACCAGCAGTCTATAAGCTGTACATTGATCACGTGACCAGCAGTCTATAAGTTGTACATCAATCAATGACCAGCAGTCTATAAACTGTACATTGATCACATGACCAGCAGTTATAAGCTGTACGTTGATCACATGGCCAGCAGTCTATAAGGTGTACATCGATCACATGACCAGCAGTCTATAAGCTGTACATTGATCACATGACCAGCAGTCTATAAGCTGTATATTGATCACATGACCAGCAGTCTATAAGCTGTACATTGATCACATGACCAGCAGTTTTTAAGCTGTACATCGATCACATGACTAGCAGTCTATAAGGTGTACATTGATCACATGACAAGCAGTCTATCAGCTGTACATTGATCACATGACCAGCAGTCTGTACGTTGTACATTGATCACATGACCAACAGTCTATAAGCTGTACATTGATCACATGACCAGCAGTCTATAAGCTGTACATCGATCACATGACCAGCAGTCTATAAGCTGTACATTGATCACATGACCAGCAGTTATAAGCTGTACTGTAATCACATGACCAGCAGTCTATAAGCTGTACATTGATCACATGGCAACTAGTCTATAAGCTGTACATTGATCACATGGCCAGCAGTCTATAAGCTGTACAGTAATCACATGACCAGCAGTCTATAAGCTGTACATTGATCACATGACCAGCAGTCTGAAAGTTGTACATTGATCACATGGCCAGCAGTTAGTACGTTGTACATTGATCACATGACCAACAGTCTATAAGCTGTACATTGATCACATGGCCAGCAGTTATAAGCTGTACTGTAATCACATGACCAGCAGTCTATAAGCTGTACATTGATCACATGGCCAGCAGTTATAAGCTGTACTGTAATCACATGACCAGCAGTCTATAAGCTGTACATTGATCACATGACCAGCAGTCTGAAAGTTGTACATTGATCACATGGCCAGCAGTTAGTACGTTGTACATTGATCACATGACCAGCAGTCTGTAAGCTGTACATTGATCACATGGCCAGCAGTCTATAAGCTGTACAGTAATCACATGACCAGCAGTCTATAAGCTGTACATTGATCACATGACCAGCAGTCTATAAGCTGTACATTGATCACATGACCAGCAGTCTGTAAGTTGTACATTGATCACATGATCAGCAGTCTATAAGCTCTACATTGATCACATGACCAGCAGTCTATAAGCTGTACATTGATCACATGACCAGCAGTTATAAGCTGTACTGTAATCACATGACCAGCAGTCTGTAAGCTGTACATTGATCACATGACCAGCAGTCTATAAGCTGTACATTGATCACATGACCAGCAGTCTATAAGCTGTACTGTAATCACATGACTAGCAGTCTGTAAGCTGTACATTGATCACATGACCAGCAGTCTATAAGCTGTACATTGATCACATGACCAGCAGTCTATAAGCTGTACATTGATCACATGACCAGCAGTTATAAGCTGTACTGTAATCACATGACTAGCAGTCTGTAAGCTGTACATTGATCACATGACCAGCAGTCTATAAGCTGTATATTGATCACATGACCAGCAGTCTATACGCTGTACATTGATCACATGACCAGCAGTCTATAAGCTGTACATTGATCACATGATCAGCAGTCTATAAGCTGTACATTGATCACATGACCAGCAGTCTATAAGCTGTACATTGATCACATGACCAGCAGTCTATAAGCTGTACATCGATCACATGACCAGCAGTTATAAGCTGTATATTGATCACATGACCAGCAGTCTATAAGCTGTACATTGATCACATGACCAGCAGTCTATAAGCTGTACATTGATCACATGACCAGCAGTCTATAAGCTGTATATTGATCACATGACCAGCAGTCTATACGCTGTACATTGATCACATGACCAGCAGTCTATACGCTGTACATTGATCACATGACCAGCAGTCTATAAGCTGTATATTGATCACATGACCAGCAGTCTATACGCTGTACATTGATCACATGACCAGCAGTCTATACGCTGTACATTGATCACATGACTCTCTCCCTGGTTCCTTTTGATTAATGTTGATTAATGATTAATGTTTTCCTTTCCTTGCTGGGTTAAGGTTTGTGCTTTGGAGTCAGTGAGGAGAGAGCAGATTGTCTGATTCCTGCTGGAGGTGACGTGAATCTCATGCAGTGTGAGTCGTTATGTTGGTTACTTATACTGATAGTGGTATTTATACTGAGTTCTGATACTCTCAGTGCATTGTGGGATAGCGACCGGATGATTATGGAATTTAAATGTACACTAAGGATTATAAAATGAGAGTGCTGGCTGGTTCCAGGTTGATTATATTTTATTGATCTGGGCTCTTTAATCCTCCTCCATATAATCACTCTACTGCCAGGAAATACACGAGATATTACACCCCTAATTATTACTGCTCAGTCTTCCCTCCTCTTATAAACATTGACACAGGGATCTTCTTGGCTTGAGAGTAACCCAGGTTTGTCTGCTTCTGTTTTTTGTAGCTGATGGGTTTCTGATTTACAGAGATGAATGTCAGACTCCATTATATGCACCTGAGGGCAGAGAAGCCGAGAATGAGATTCTCAGATACTGCAGCAAAGGTGAGTCAATGACTTAATTTAACTTCATATAGTGTTTATCACTAACTGTCTGTCTGTCTGTCCGTCCATCCATCAGTCTGTCCATCCATACATAGCTCTGTCAGTCAGTCCACCTATTCATCAATCTGTCTGTCTGTCCATCCATCAGTCTGTCCATCCATACATAGCTCTGTCAGTCAGTCCACCTATTCATCAATCTGTCTGTCTGTCCATCCATCCATCAGTCTGTCCATCCATACATAGCTCTGTCAGTCAGTCCACCTATTCAACAATCTGTCTGTCCGTCCATCCATCAGTCTGTCCATCCATACATAGCTCTGTCAGTCAGTCCACCTATTCATCAATCTGTCTGTCTGTCCATCCATCAGTCTGTCCATCCATACATAGCTCTGTCAGTCAGTCCACCTATTCATCAATCTGTCTGTCCGTCCGTCCATCAGTCTGTCCATCCATACATAGCTCTGTCAGTCAGTCCACCTATTCATCAATCTGTCTGTCTGTCCATCCATCCATCAGTCTGTCCATCCATACATAGCTCTGTCAGTCAGTCCACCTATTCATCAATCTATCTGTCTGTCCATCCATCCATCAGTCTGTCCATCCATACATAGCTCTGTCAGTCAGTCCACCTATTCATCAATCTGTCTGTCTGTCCATCCATCAGTCTGTCCATCCATACATAGCTCTGTCAGTCAGTCCACCTATTCATCAATCTGTCTGTCTGTCCATCCATCCATCAGTCTGTCCATCCATACATAGCTCTGTCAGTCAGTCCACCTATTCATCAATCTGTCTGTCTTTCCATCCATCAGTCTGTCCATCCATACATAGCTCTGTCAGTCAGTCCACCTATTCATCAATCTGTCTGTCTGTCCATCCATCCATCAGTCTGTCCATCCATACATAGCTCTGTCAGTCAGTCCACCTGTTCATCAATCTGTCTGTCTGTCCATCCATCAGTCTGTCCGTCCATACATAGCTCTGTCAGTCAGTCCACCTATTCATCAATCTGTCTGTCCATCCATCCATCAGTCTGTCCATCCATACATAGCTCTGTCAGTCAGTCCACCTATTCATCAATCTGTCTGTCTGTCCATCCATCCATCAGTCTGTCCATCCATACATAGCTCTGTCAGTCAGTCCACCTATTCATCAATCTGTCTGTCTGTCCATCCATCAGTCTGTCCATCCATACATAGCTCTGTCAGTCAGTCCACCTAGTCATCAATCTGTCTGTCTGTCCGTCCATCCATCAGTCTGTCCATCCATACATAGCTCTGTCAGTTAGTTCACCTATTCATCAATCTGTCTGTCCGTCCATCCATCAGTCTGTCCATCCATACATAGCTCTGTCAGTCAGTCCACCTATTCATCAATCTGTCTGTCCGTCCATCCATCAGTCTGTCCGTCCATACATAGCTCTGTCAGTCAGTCCACCTATTCATCAATCTGTCTGTCTGGCCATCCATCCATCAGTCTGTCCATCCATACATAGCTCTGTCAGTCAGTCCACCTATTCATCAATCTGTCTGTCTGTCCGTCCATCCATCAGTCTGTCCATCCATACATAGCTCTGTCAGTCAGTCCACCTATTCATCAATCTGTCTGTCCGTCCGTTCATCAGTCTGTCCATCCATACATAGCTCTGTCAGTCAGTCCACCTATTCATCAATCTGTCTGTCTGTCCGTCCATCCATCAGTCTGTCCATCCATACATAGCTCTGTCAGTCAGTCCACCTAGTCATCAATCTGTCTGTCTGTCCGTCCATCCATCAGTCTGTCCATCCATACATAGCTCTGTCAGTCAGTCCACCTATTCATCAATCTGTCTGTCTGTCCGTCCATCCACCAGTCTGTCCATCCATACATAGCTCTGTCAGTCAGTCCACCTATTCATCAATCTGTCTGTCCGTCCATCCATCAGTCTGTCCATCCATACATAGCTCTGTCAGTCAGTCCACCTATTCATCAATCTGTCTGTCTGGCCATCCATCAGTCTGTCCATCCATACATAGCTCTGTCAGTCAGTCCACCTATTCATCAATCTGTCTGTCTGTCCATCCATCCATCAGTCTGTCCATCCATACATAGCTCTGTCAGTCAGTCCACCTATTCATCAATCTGTCTGTCTGTCCATCCATCCATCAGTCTGTCCATCCATACATAGCTCTGTCAGTCAGTCCACCTATTCATCAATCTGTCTGTCTGTCCATCCATCAGTCTGTCCATCCATACATAGCTATGTCAGTCAGTCCACCTATTCATCAATCTGTCTGTCTGTCCATCCATCCATCAGTCTGTCCATCCGTACATAGCTCTGTCAGTCAGTCCACCTATTCATCAATCTGTCTGTCTTTCCATCCATCAGTCTGTCCATCCATACATAGCTCTGTCAGTCAGTCCACCTATTCATCAATCTGTCTGTCTTTCCATCCATCAGTCTGTCCATCCATACATAGCTCTGTCAGTCAGTCCACCTATTCATCAATCTGTCTGTCCATCCATCCATCAGTCTGTCCATCCATACATAGCTCTGTCAGTCAGTCCACCTATTCATCAATCTGTCTGTCTGTCCATCCATCAGTCTGTCCATCCATACATAGCTATGTCAGTCAGTCCACCTATTCATCAATCTGTCTGTCTGTCCATCCATCCATCAGTCTGTCCATCCATACATAGCTCTGTCAGTCAGTCCACCTATTCATCAATCTGTCTGTCTGTCCATCCATCAGTCTGTCCATCCATACATAGCTATGTCAGTCAGTCCACCTATTCATCAATCTGTCTGTCTGTCTTTCCATCCATCAGTCTGTCCATCCATACATAGCTCTGTCAGTCAGTCCACCTATTCATCAATCTGTCTGTCTTTCCATCCATCAGTCTGTCCATCCATACATAGCTCTGTCAGTCAGTCCACCTATTCATCAATCTGTCTGTCTGTCCATCCATCAGTCTGTCCATCCATACATAGCTATGTCAGTCAGTCCACCTATTCATCAATCTGTCTGTCTGTCCATCCATCCATCAGTCTGTCCATCCATACATAGCTCTGTCAGTCAGTCCACCTATTCATCAATCTGTCTGTCTTTCCATCCATCAGTCTGTCCATCCATACATAGCTCTGTCAGTCAGTCCACCTATTCATCAATCTGTCTGTCTTTCCATCCATCAGTCTGTCCATCCATACATAGCTCTGTCAGTCAGTCCACCTATTCATCAATCTGTCTGTCTGGCCATAACTCTGTCAGTTTGTCCCCCTATCAATTAATCTGTCTGTCTGGCTATCCACCTTCCAGTCTATCCATAACTCTGTCAGTCAGCCCCCCTATGCATCAATCTATCTATCTATTTGCCAACCACCCGTCAGTCCATCCATTGCTCTGTCAGTCAGCCCACTTATCCATCAGTCTGTCTGCCTATCTTTGCATAATTTTTTAGGGGGCTGATGTGGGTGCTAGCTCTCAAGAGGGTATAATATGCAAAAGAGGTGACACAAAATGGGTAATAAAATATATCACAAACTTTAATATATTATAACAGTAAGTAAATACATAAAAATATATAAAAGCAATAAGAAGCAAATTTAAACAAGAATAAATGTAACATTTTAATAAAATCAGAAGTAAAAGGCACCCAGCACATTTTTCAGGGGTGGTCTTACAGTTCAAAGCCATTAATGTAATCATGACAAAAAATATCACGATACAGAGTGTAAGAGGAGATAGGAGACAGAGAAGAAAGAAAAATCAGCTAATTTAATGTACTGCTGGTTTTAATAATGGCAATACACAACAGATAAAAGACATTTGCATTCTATGATATAATCCATTGGAGCAATGCTCTAAATGACATATTATATCCAGTGTATCAATTCTATCAACCAATAGAAATAAAAGATGTAACTGGTATTATCATTGTACAAGGGTAAAAACAGACATCCATGATATCACTACACATCCAAACGTCGATAAATTCACAGACATGTGAACCTTAGTGGAGCAGTGTGTTGTTCATCCAGTCATTGTGAAAGCATTACAGCTGATTAGAATTCATCTTATGTCGAGTATGATGTGTCATATACGTTTTATACAGTAGTCATCTATTCCCTCCATTGTATTTTAGAGAGGAAATTCTTCTTGAGACTGTGACAGTTATAATTCAAGCAAAATGTTCCACTTACTTAGCAATGTTAATGCAGCAGAGACTGAGAGGAGATCCGTGTCTTGAGCAGTAAAATGAACTAAACAGAGAAAGCCGCATACGTTCGTGTGACAGTGAGTGGCCATAGGAGTTATACTGGTACTTGTGCCTGTGGGATGACTTGATGAGTTACTTGCTGCAGTGCAGGTAGGGTGAAAACACAGAAAAAAGGGGATTTTCCAATCGTTGGGGTGGGAGAGAGGACAATAAAGTTTAATAGACACTGTATAATGAATTAAATAGGAGTCCTTAATTTGCATGTTATTAAGTAGCAGGTATATTGAATTATACGCTTATTCTTCACCTCAGCGCAGCGTTAACACTTATTCTTCACCTCTCAGCGCAGCGTTAACGCTTATTCTTCACCTCTCAGCGCAGCGTTAACGCTTATTCTTCACCTCTCAGCGCAGCGTTAACACTTATTCTTCACCTCTCAGCGCAGCGTTAACGCTTATTCTTCACCTCAGCGCAGCGTTAACGCTTATTCTTCACCTCTCAGCGCAGCGTTAACACTTATTCTTCACCTCTCAGCGCAGCGTTAACGCTTATTCTTCACCTCTCAGCACAGCGTTAACGCTTATTCTTCACCTCTCAGCACAGCGTTAACGCTTATTCTTCACCTCTCAGCGAAGCGTTAACGCTTATTCTTCACCTCTCAGCACAGCGTTAACGCTTATTCTTCACCTCTCAGCGCAGCGTTAACGCTTATTCTTCACCTCTCATCGCAGCGTTAACACTTATTCTTCACCACTCAGCGCAGCGTTAACGCTTATTCTTCACCTCTCAGCGCAGCGTTAACACTTATTCTTCACCTCTCAGCGCAGTGTTAACACTTATTCTTCACCTCTCAGCGCAGCGTTAACGCTTATTCTTCACCTCTCAGCACAGCGTTAACGCTTATTCTTCACCTCTCAGCGAAGCGTTAACGCTTATTCTTCACCTCTCAGCACAGCGTTAACGCTTATTCTTCACCTCTCAGCGCAGCGTTAACGCTTATTCTTCACCTCTCATCGCAGCGTTAACACTTATTCTTCACCACTCAGCGCAGCGTTAACGCTTATTCTTCACCTCTCAGCGCAGCGTTAACACTTATTCTTCACCTCTCAGCGCAGCGTTAACACTTATTCTTCACCTCTCATCGCAGCGTTAACACTTATTCTTCACCACTCAGCGCAGCGTTAACGCTTATTCTTCACCTCTCAGCGCAGCGTTAACACTTATTCTTCACCTCTCAGCGCAGCGTTAACACTTATTCTTCACCTCTCAGCGCAGCGTTAACGCTTATTCTTCACCTCTCAGCACAGTGTTAACACTTATTCTTCACCTCTCAGCGCAGCGTTAACGCTTATTCTTCACCTCTCAGCGCAGCGTTAACGCTTATTCTTCACCTCTCATCGCAGCGTTAACACTTATTCTTCACCACTCAGCGCAGCGTTAAC
The DNA here is from genome assembly GCA_036172795.1 of Pelodytes ibericus. Lineage (NCBI taxonomy): Eukaryota > Metazoa > Chordata > Amphibia > Anura > Pelodytidae > Pelodytes > Pelodytes ibericus. The sequence continues at coordinate 217,124,511 of CM069861.1, read as the reverse complement.
GCTTATTCTTCACCTCTCAGCGCAGCGTTAACACTTATTCTTCACCTCTCAGCGCAGCGTTAACGCTTATTCTTCACCTCTCAGCGCAGCGTTAACGCTTATTCTTCACCTCTCAGCGCAGCGTTAACGCTTATTCTTCACCTCTCAGCGCAGCGTTAACGCTTATTCTTCACCTCTCAGCGCAGCGTTAACGCTTATTCTTCACCTCTCAGCGCAGCGTTAACACTTATTCTTCACCTCTCAGCACAGCGTTAATGCTTATTCTTCGCCTCTCAGCGCAGCGTTAACGCTTATTCTTCACCTCTCAGTGCAGCGTTAATGCTTATTCTTCGCCTCTCAGCGCAGCGTTAACGCTTATTCTTCACCTCTCAGCGCAGCGTTAATGCTTATTCTTCGCCTCTCAGCGCAGCGTTAACACTTATTCTTCACCTCTCAGCACAGCGTTAACACTTATTCTTCACCTCTCAGCACAGCGTTAATGCTTATTCTTCACCTCTCAGCGCAGCGTTAACGCTTATTCTTCACCTCTCAGCGCAGCGTTAACGCTTATTCTTCACCTCTCAGCACAGTGTTAACGCTTATTCTTCACCTCTCAGTGCAGCGTTAACGCTTATTCTTCACCTCTCAGCGCAGCGTTAACACTTATTCTTCACCTCTCAGCACAGCGTTAATGCTTATTCTTCACCTCTCAGCACAGCGTTAACGCTTATTCTTCACCTCTCAGCACAGCGTTAACGCTTATTCTTCACCTCTCAGCGCAGCGTTAACGCTTATTCTTCACCTCTCAGCGCAGCGTTAACGCTTATTCTTCACCTCTCAGCGCAGCGTTAACGCTTATTCTTCACCTCTCAGCGCAGCGTTAACGCTTATTCTTCACCTCTCAGCACAGCGTTAATGCTTATTCTTCACCTCTCAGCGCAGCGTTTACGCTTATTCTTCACCTCTCAGCGCAGCGTTAACGCTTATTCTTCACCTCTCAGCGCAGCGTTAATGCTTATTCTTCACCTCTCAGCGCAGCGTTAACGCTTATTCTTCACCTCTCAGCGCAGCGTTAATGCTTATTCTTCGCCTCTCAGCGCAGCGTTAACGCTTATTCTTCACCTCTCAGCGCAGCGTTAACGCTTATTCTTCACCTCTCAGCGCAGCGTTAACGCTTATTCTTCACCTCTCAGCGCAGCGTTAATGCTTATTCTTCACCTCTCAGCGCAGCGTTTACGCTTATTCTTCAACTCTCAGCACAGCGTTAACGCTTATTCTTCACCTCTCAGCGCAGCGTTAACGCTTATTCTTCACCTCTCAGCGCAGCGTTTACGCTTATTCTTCACCTCTCAGCACAGCGTTAACGCTTATTCTTCACCTCTCAGCGCAGCGTTAACGCTTATTCTTCACCTCTCATCGCAGCGTTAACACTTATTCTTCACCACTCAGCGCAGCGTTAACGCTTATTCTTCACCTCTCAGCGCAGCGTTAACACTTATTCTTCACCTCTCAGCGCAGCGTTTACGCTTATTCTTCACCTCTCAGCGCAGCGTTAACACTTATTCTTCACCACTCAGCGCAGCGTTAACGCTTATTCTTCACCTCTCAGCGCAGCGTTAACGCTTATTCTTCACCTCTCAGCGCAGCGTTAACGCTTATTCTTCACCTCTCAGCGCAGCGTTAACGCTTATTCTTCACCTCTCAGCGCAGCGTTAACGCTTATTCTTCACCTCTCAGCGCAGCGTTAACGCTTATTCTTCACCTCTCAGCGCAGCGTTAACGCTTATTCTTCACCTCTCAGCGCAGCGTTAACGCTTATTCTTCACCTCTCAGCGCAGCGTTAACGCTTATTCTTCGCCTCTCAGCACAGCGTTAACGCTTATTCTTCGCCTCTCAGCGCAGCGTTAACGCTTATTCTTCACCTCTCAGCGCAGCGTTAACGTTTATTCTTCGCCTCTCAGCGCAGCGTTAACGCTTATTCTTCACCTCTCAGCGCAGCGTTAACGCTTATTCTTCACCTCTCAGCGCAGCGTTAACGCTTATTCTTCACCTCTCAGCGCAGCGTTAACGCTTATTCTTCACCTCTCAGCGCAGCGTTAACACTTATTCTTCACCTCTCATTGCAGCGTTAACGCTTATTCTTCACCTCTCAGCGCAACGTTAACGCTTATTCTTCACCTCTCAGCGCAGCGTTAACGCTTATTCTTCACCTCTCAGCGCAGCGTTAACGCTTATTCTTCACCTCTCAGCGCAGCGTTAACGCTTATTCTTCACCTCTCAGCGCAGCGTTAACGCTTATTCTTCACCTCTCAGCGCAGCGTTAACACTTATTCTTCACCTCTCAGCGCAGCGTTAACGCTTATTCTTCACCTCTCAGCGCAGCGTTTACGCTTATTCTTCACCTCTCAGCGCAGCGTTAACGCTTATTCTTCACCTCTCAGCGCAGCGTTAACGCTTATTCTTCACCTCTCAGCGCAGCGTTAACGCTTATTCTTCACCTCTCAGCGCAGCGTTTACGCTTATTCTTCACCTCTCAGCGCAGCGTTAACGCTTATTCTTCACCTCTCAGCGCAGCGTTAACGCTTATTCTTCGCCTCTCAGCGCAGCGTTAACGCTTATTCTTCACCTCTCAGCGCAGCGTTAACGCTTATTCTTCGCCTCTCAGCGCAGCGTTAACGCTTATTCTTCACCTCTCAGCGCAGCGTTAATGCTTATTCTTCGCCTCTCAGCGCAGCGTTAACGCTTATTCTTCACCTCTCAGCGCAGCGTTAACGCTTATTCTTCACCTCTCAGCGCAGCGTTAATGCTTATTCTTCACCTCTCAGCGCAGCGTTAACGCTTATTCTTCACCTCTCATCGCAGCGTTAACACTTATTCTTCACCTCTCAGCGCAGCGTTAACACTTATTCTTCACCTCTCAGCGCAGCGTTAACGCTTATTCTTCACCTCTCAGCGCAGCGTTAACGCTTATTCTTCACCTCTCAGCGCAGCGTTAACACTTATTCTTCACCTCTCAGCGCAGCGTTAACACTTATTCTTCACCTCTCAGCACAGCGTTAACGCTTATTCTTCACCTCTCAGCGCAGTGTTAACACTTATTCTTCACCTCTCAGCACAGTGTTAACGCTTATTCTTCACCTCTCAGCGCAGCGTTAACGCTTATTCTTCACCTCTCAGCGCAGCGTTAACGCTTATTCTTCACCTCTCAGCGCAGTGTTAACACTTATTCTTCACCTCTCAGCACAGTGTTAACGCTTATTCTTCACCTCTCAGCGCAGCGTTAACGCTTATTCTTCACCTCTCAGCGCAGCGTTAATGCTTATTCTTCACCTCTCAGTGCAGCGTTAACACTTATTCTTCACCTCTCAGCGCAGCGTTAACGCTTATTCTTCACCTCTCAGCGCAGCGTTAACACTTATTCTTCACCTCTCAGCGCAGTGTTAACGCTTATTCTTCACCTCTCAGCGCAGCGTTAACACTTATTCTTCACCTCTCAGCGCAGTGTTAACACTTATTCTTCACCTCTCAGCGCAGCGTTAACGCTTATTCTTCACCTCTCAGCGCAGTGTTAACGCTTATTCTTCACCTCTCAGCACAGTGTTAACACTTATTCTTCACCTCTCAGCGCAGCGTTAACGCTTATTCTTCACCTCTCAGCACAGCGTTAACGCTTATTCTTCACCTCTCAGCACAGTGTTAACACTTATTCTTCACCTCTCAGCGCAGCGTTAACGCTTATTCTTCACCTCTCAGCGCAGCGTTAACGCTTATTCTTCACCTCTCAGTGCAGCGTTAACACTTATTCTTCACCTCTCAGCGCAGCGTTAACGCTTATTCTTCACCTCTCAGCGCAGCGTTAACACTTATTCTTCACCTCTCAGCGCAGCGTTAACGCTTATTCTTCACCTCTCAGCACAGTGTTAACACTTATTCTTCACCTCTCAGCGCAGTGTTAACACTTATTCTTCACCTCTCAGCACAGCGTTAACGCTTATTCTTCACCTCTCAGCGCAGCGTTAACGCTTATTCTTCACCTCTCAGCGCAGCGTTAACGCTTATTCTTCACCTCTCAGCGCAGCGTTAACGCTTATTCTTCACCTCTCAGCGCAGCGTTAACGCTTATTCTTCACCTCTCAGCGCAGCGTTAACACTTATTCTTCACCTCTCAGCGCAGCGTTAACGCTTATTCTTCACCTCTCAGCGCAGCGTTAACACTTATTCTTCACCTCTCAGCGCAGCGTTAACGCTTATTCTTCACCTCTCAGCGCAGCGTTAACGCTTATTCTTCACCTCTCAGCGCAGCGTTAACGCTTATTCTTCACCTCTCAGCGCAGCGTTAACGCTTATTCTTCACCTCTCAGCGCAGCGTTAACGCTTATTCTTCACCTCTCAGCGAAGCGTTAACGCTTATTCTTCACCTCTCAGCACAGTGTTAACTCTTATTCTTCACCTCTCAGCGCAGCGTTAACGCTTATTCTTCACCTCTCAGCGCAGCGTTAACGCTTATTCTTCACCTCTCAGCGCAGCGTTAACGCTTATTCTTCACCTCTCAGCACAGTGTTAATGCTTATTCTTCACCTCTCAGCGCAGTGTTAACACTTATTCTTCACCTCTCAGCGCAGCGTTAACGCTTATTCTTCACCTCTCAGCACAGCGTTAACGCTTATTCTTCACCTCTCAGCACAGTGTTAACACTTATTCTTCACCTCTCAGCGCAGCGTTAACGCTTATTCTTCACCTCTCAGCGCAGCGTTAACGCTTATTCTTCACCTCTCAGTGCAGCGTTAACACTTATTCTTCACCTCTCAGCGCAGCGTTAACGCTTATTCTTCACCTCTCAGCGCAGCGTTAACACTTATTCTTCACCTCTCAGCGCAGCGTTAACGCTTATTCTTCACCTCTCAGCACAGTGTTAACACTTATTCTTCACCTCTCAGCGCAGTGTTAACACTTATTCTTCACCTCTCAGCACAGCGTTAACGCTTATTCTTCACCTCTCAGCGCAGCGTTAACGCTTATTCTTCACCTCTCAGCGCAGCGTTAACGCTTATTCTTCACCTCTTAGCGCAGCGTTAACGCTTATTCTTCACCTCTCAGCGCAGCGTTAACGCTTATTCTTCACCTCTCAGCGCAGCGTTAACACTTATTCTTCACCTCTCAGCGCAGCGTTAACGCTTATTCTTCACCTCTCAGCGCAGCGTTAACACTTATTCTTCACCTCTCAGCGCAGCGTTAACGCTTATTCTTCACCTCTCAGCGCAGCGTTAACGCTTATTCTTCACCTCTCAGCGCAGCGTTAACGCTTATTCTTCACCTCTCAGCGCAGCGTTAACGCTTATTCTTCACCTCTCAGCGCAGCGTTAACGCTTATTCTTCACCTCTCAGCGAAGCGTTAACGCTTATTCTTCACCTCTCAGCACAGTGTTAACTCTTATTCTTCACCTCTCAGCGCAGCGTTAACGCTTATTCTTCACCTCTCAGCGCAGCGTTAACGCTTATTCTTCACCTCTCAGCGCAGCGTTAACGCTTATTCTTCACCTCTCAGCACAGTGTTAATGCTTATTCTTCACCTCTCAGCGCAGCGTTAACGCTTATTCTTCACCTCTCAGCCCAGCTAGCTTTGCAAAAACGATAATCCACGACCATTGTGCCGACTGCAAACCCTTGCTGGAGCTCTGCTGTTAGTCCCGCAAAGAGGATCCCACCACTTGCCACCAATGTAACGGAATGGCTACCCAAAGCCGGTAGCACCTCTGTCCATTGTAGGAAATCCTCTCCTTAGCCCCCGATTATAACTAAGCATCCTCCCAGTAAGACTTTCTGGAACCTTGCTCTTTGTACCCAAATAGCAGCCAGGACCACTAGCAGTTAGGTAAGAATGAACAACAAATTTATTTGAGAAATAGCACAGACTTATACAACAAACAATATGACATCACAGACATACCATACAATACAACAGAAACCAAACAGCAGTTAACCAGCATTGCTACAGATATAGAAAACCACATCATAATCAGTTAAATTCAATTAACACAGGACAATGGATGTTGGAGTAAACTATCAATTATTGTCACTGACACATAGTAATCCTTCTGAGCGGTCTGCTCACAGAAGTATGCATTACACATAAACCAATATACTAACAGAATGTGACTAAATAACAATATTAAAGTACAGAGTTATAGCACATAAACCAGGGCCCATAATCTACAGGGAGGTGTTTGTCCCTCAGGCCCCTCCAAGAATCCCAGTCAGGCCGGCTGTCAGAATTCATTTCGTGACACTAAGGTTCACATGTCTGTGAATATATCAACATTTGGATGTGTAGTGAAATCATGTATGTCATATACAATGATAATACCAGTTACATCTTTTATTTATATTAATACACTGTATAAAATAAATATATCATTTAGAGCATTGCTCCAGTGGAATACACCATAGAATGCAAATGTCATTTCTCTGTTTTGTATTGACATTATTAAAACCAGCAGTACATTCAATTAGCTGATTTTTCTTTCTTCTCTGTCTCTTATCTCCTCTTACACTCTCTATTGTGCTATTTTTTGTGATGATTACATTAATGGCTATAAATTGAATGACCACCACTAATTTACACCTTACAGTACTGTCTTTCCATCAAGAAAATATCTGCTAAAAAAAATCCAGTTGTTTGCTCCTTACAGCCTTTTTCAGCTGATCCTTAAATATCCGTTGATAGAAGCCTGGCACTAGGATATTTTCTCTATGACTAGTATGACCCCAAGTCTAACTCTTTCCTTCAGATTTGGGACACCAGAGAAAAGACAGTACGACAGAAGACATGGCAAGTAATGTTCTATACATACCTCCAAGACGACGCAACCGTAGGACAAAGTGCGATCCGGTCAAAATGCCGAGGAGTCTGTCTATAGACATACCGTTGTCAGGCAGAACATTTGGAAATCTGCCCATGTCTAGTCATCAGTGCCACAACCTGCTCAATGCTAGTCTGTGCATCGCAGGGTATGAGAGTGAGGACAGTCCTGAATCTTCACGGGTTATCAGTTCCAACTCCTATATCTGTGTGGAGTGCGGACAAAGCTTCTCTTATCAACTGGCATATGTAGAACACCAAAAACTACACAAGCCTGTCTGCCTGGCAGTGGACAGTATGGAGGCGGCCGCTAGTCAAACCTGTGGTTCGGACACTAAGATGCGTGCCATAGACCAGAAGAGGACCGGGCGGGAGTTTGTGTGCACAGAGTGTGGGAAGACCTTTATTGGGAAGTCAAACCTCATCGTTCACCAGAGAACTCACACAGGGGAGAAGCCTTATGGCTGCATATTCTGCGGGAAACATTTTGGGAGAAGCTCAGTCCTGAGAAAGCATGAGAGAATACACACAGGCGAGAAGCCGTACACATGTCTTTACTGTGGAAAGCAGTTCAGTCAGAATTCAGGTTTGAAAAACCATGAACGAATCCACACAGGGGAGAAACCTTACGCCTGCGTGGAGTGTGGGAGACGCTTTAGCCAAAGCGCGGACCTCATGGTGCACTACAGGACGCATACAGGAGAGAAACCTTTCATATGCATTGAGTGCGGAAACAGCTTCATCCGCAGCTCAGACCTCGTTATACACCAAAGAACTCACTCTGGAATCAAACCCTTCACCTGCAGTGAGTGTGGGAAAAGCTTCAGCCAGAGGTCCCAGATTATAAGACACCGGAGAACCCACACGGGTGAAAGACCCTTCACCTGCGATGTCTGTAGGAAAAGCTTCATTCTCAGCTCCGAGCTGAAGAAACATCACAGGGTTCACACAGGAGAGAAGCCTTATCAGTGCAAGGAGTGCGGCAAATCTTTCCGCCATTGCTCCAACATGAGCCGGCACCAGAAAATGCACCTAGATGGGGAGGTTCTTGCAATGTGAGTCTAGCACCAAAATGAGTTTAGAACTAAATAATAATCTTCTGTACCAGAACCGGTTCATTTCAATGTTAATTTGGATTCAAATGATTATTCTCATTATTATCCATGCCTCACCTTGCGCCATATTTCCAGAATCCATCTCTAATTTCACCTGGAGTGATGGGACCAGGAAATCGGTGGTTAATATATATACAGCTTTAAATGCGTTGTTTCCATCTTTCTCAGTGTACAGTGCAGATGTACATTGAATACAGCACTCAGGGTGGATACAGGACATGAGTGCAGAGATAACCCCTTTTGTGTCGTCCATGTAAAGAGTGGAGTGCTGCTCTGTCTCTAGGTGCAACCTCACCTGTTCTGAATTTAGCCTTGTAGCTGCACCCAAGTCTTTGAACAATTTCCTTTGTTTTGCTTTGGTAAAACACTACCACAGAAAGTTGGGTCCCATCTTTCCTCTTACCTGTTCTTATCGTATTTTGCTTTTTTGTATTATTATTTCATGGATAATAAACAGTAACTATGAGTTTATCCATCATTGGTGACTTGGTGTACTTTGAATATGAATAGCTTTCAGTAAATGTCCCAGAGTATTAGTCCCAACCTTCAGTAAATTTCTTATCTTATTTGACAGAAAATGTGTGTAATGATGGTGTTATATGCACTAGTTGCAGAGAGTTCGCCTGTGTGTGCTGGCGGAAGAGTGAGGTCCTGTGTGTGTTGGTATGTGCTGGTGGAAGAGCGTGGTCCTGTGTGTGTTGGTATGTGCTGGCGGAAGAGCGTGGTCCTGTGTGTGTTGGTATGTGCTGGCGGAAGAGCGTGGTCCTGTGTGTGTTGGTATGTGCTGGCGGAAGAGCGTGGTCCTGTGTGTGTTGGAATGTTCTGGCGGAAGAGTGTGGTCCTGTGTGTGTTGGTATGTGCTGGTGGAAGAGCGTGGTCCTGTGTGTGTTGGTATGTGGTGGCAGAAGAGCTTGGTCCTGTGTGTGTTGGTATGTGCTGGCGGAAGAGCGTGGTCCTGTGTGTGTTGGTATGTGCTGGTGGAAGAGCGTGGTCCTGTGTGTGTTGGAATGTTCTGGCGGAAGAGTGTGGTCCTGTGTGTGTTGGTATGTGATGGTGGAAGAGCGTGGTCCTGTGTGTGCTGGTATGTGCTGGCGGAAGAGCGTGGTCCTGTGTGTGTTGGAATGTTCTGGCGGAAGAGTGTGGTCCTGTGTGTGTTGGTATGTGGTGGTGGAAGAGCGTGGTCCTGTGTGTGCTGGTATGTGCTGGCGGAAGAGCGTGGTCCTGTGTGTGTTGGTATGTGCTGGTGGAAGATCGTGGTCCTGTGTGTGTTGGAATGTTCTGGCGGAAGAGTGTGGTCCTGTGTGTGTTGGTATGTGATGGTGGAAGAGCGTGGTCCTGTGTGTGCTGGTATGTGCTGGCGGAAGAGCGTGGTCCTGTGTGTGTTGGAATGTTCTTGCGGAAGAGTGTGGTCCTGTGTGTGTTGGTATGTGGTGGTGGAAGAGCGTGGTCCTGTGTGTGTTGGTATGTGGTGGCAGAAGAGCTTGGTCCTGTGTGTGTTGGTATGTGCTGGCGGAAGAGCGTGGTCCTGTGTGTGTTGGTATGTGCTGGCGGAAGAGCGTGGTCCTGTGTGTGTTGGAATGTTCTGGTGGAAGAGCGTGGTCCTGTGTGTGCTGGTATGTGCTGGTATAAGAGCGTGGTCCTGTGTGTGCTGGTATGTGCTGGTGGAAGAGCGTGGTCCTGTGTGTGTGTTGGCGGAAGAGTGTGGTCC